>JAZGTI010001568.1:0-43229 GCA_036877585.1 Botia kubotai
CCATAGAAACCTCTGAGAAGATCCTGAGGGCCACAGGAACCTCTGGGAATATCCTAAAAGCCACAAGAACCTCTGACAAAATCCTGACTCCACTGAACTCCATCTCTTGTCTCACCAGCTCCATCCCCTCCAGCAGGGAGAAACTTCATCCAAAACCTCAGAGGAAACGTCGCTGTGCTCTACAGATCGACTTTGGTTTGTTCAGCTTCTTCAGGGAAGAGAAAACTGACATGATTTCATAAATCTTTCAAAAGTAAACAGACATAAATCTGATTTTTGTTAGCGTTGAGGAGTGATAATTCTATTTCACATAACTACATATAATCATGACACCAATAAAAAAACACAAACTTGACTTCTTGCCACACCATTTGAAACTTCCTTCTCAAAGTTCTTTCCAAGAATAGGACAACAAATAAGGCCTGAAACCCTTAAAGACCAAAAATAAAAATCTCTTTTTTTTATTTTGTTTGTCAACAAATCGCAGATGCTGACAATCATCCTCAGGCAGTCAAACTAAATTTATGAGGGCTTATTTTTAAACGCATCTTTATTTTATGAGGTTTGCAATATTTGGAACCTTGTTAGCCAAAAACCCCAAATTTTAAATACAGCTTTAAAATTTGTGTTTAAATGTGCGAAACATAAAATTTCAGGTTACTTTACGTACTTTTCTTTACGCATGTCAAAGTCAAATGAAGCCAAACTGACATTTACAGCAAAACCAAACCCAACAGCTCAAATTACAAATCATTATTATAAGCGTACCGTTGTGAATCTGGATACGGTCGGGAGACCATAATGAACACTGATCAGATTTTTTGATTTTTGTTCATTTTAAACCCCAAAAAAGTTACGGATTGCAGCTTTAATATATACAAAGAATCACAGAATCACCTGCTCCATGCTGTCATGGGGCAAACGATGAAAACATGTAAACAGGACTGAACTTCAGGAGATAACACACGCGTGTTCTTTGTAAAAACCTCTTAAAGGAAGTAGATGCATTCAGTGTGCCTCCAATGCTGAGGTCAGGGAGAGAGAGATTGTTCATCGGTTCTTCACAGGTTGGCAGGTTAACGTCTGTTATTCATGTTTGCCTCCTCTTTCCTTCCCAGTATTGTCCTGTATCCTGTGGACCATTTCTGCAGCCTGTGCCATGACAACACCACGAGACTCAGTATCATTATAGACACTTTGTCACCACAGCGTTTGTCCACTGGCCCCACCTCTGCAGGTTTACAGTCGGAGCACTTATGGAACGTACGTTCTGTTATTGCGGTACAGGAAGTGTATTTCTAACCCTGGATTTCTAAGCCTGGCCACGGCACACCACAGGTGCTATATTTGACTCCTGGAAAGTACAATTTGGTAAATGTGTGTCTAAAGCAACACAAAACAAATGCTAACAACACAACTGACTTACATAATGTGCCTTAACCGAGAGAGACAATATCCTCAATGAGAAAAAACGCAGAGCCGGACAAGACAGCCAATCAAAATTAAGGCAAAGCGCTTGCGTTAAAATATGCTAACAGGGTTAAATTTGATTACGTCGCATTAGATGTTACTTGTTCTGAAACATCTGCCATGCAGCTGAAAGCCAGCGACGTTCTGCGCATGTACGTAAAGATAAACGCTTCTAGCTCTCCGAGCTTGATTTCACACGCCGCTGCGTTCCAAAACGTGTCAGGTCGCAATTTCTAATGCAACACAAGGACATGTTGCCACGAGGGATGTCGTAGCGGCCGTTAGCATAAACTGTCTTTTCAGGTCAGCTATTGTCCTGGTGGAGAAGCTATCAGTGTGAGGAAAATTGTGCTAAGCAGGTTAGTTAAGGTTAGTTAACCTAAGTCTCCAGCTAGCTACCTGAATAGCGACACATCTGGACATTTGAAGCCTTCAGTACTAAGGTTTGTTATTGCTACAGTAATGCAAGAATGCATGAAATATGCACATTGAGACCCATGCCTGCATTTGTGTATTTCTGTAGAATAAGCTTCTGGCCCTACGCACTCCCGGAACACTACGCAGTGACCTTGATGTACTGACTTTTATAGCTTGTGACAGCACATTTCTGCAATCTCGCATTTGACAAAAGCACAGAATAATGTCATCTGATAGCTCGACGTTTTCCTTGGGCTTTTTTCGCAGGCATTACAAAACGACTTGAGTCGAAGTGCAGATGCATGTTTTTCACATTTCCTGAAAGACAGACTTCTGCAGAAATGTTTTGCATCAAAACTAAATAAGTAATTCAGTAGCTGTAATTGCTATAAATTGCCCTACACGTGAAGTCTAATAAAACTGACTTCAAGTCCATGTGAACCGGATGTTGCAATTGACGTCAACCTCAAAGTGAAACAGAAAAATTTGAGGGTGTGGCTTGTTTTTTCCTACTGAGAATTGATTGGCTATTGGAAAGTTGATGTTTCGAAGCTGGCAGCAGACTACCGTTGGAGGGGAGTGGTTAACGGCGCTGGCTCCGCCCAAATGATCAGACTGACATCATCAGAGAAGGTCAGCTGTTCCAGTGGGGCATTTTCAGATTTGGATTAAAGCTTTCGAAGGAATTAAAAAACAAATGATAAATCGTTTATAATAAACACTGCAATATTCCATACAAAATAAGAATATATATTGTTGATATATCTCGCTGGCTTTAAAGTAACTGAGCTGTTCTGTTCGATTCGTCGTACGCGGCTCCAGTTATATATAAATATATGGCAACGGATTTGAGGTTTCAGAAGAGACATTAACGCAATTCTGCTGGCGACAAGTGCTATTACTGCAAGCACCAGCGCAGGAGACGGATTACAGCCTGCGGGGCCGATGCGAGTGACGGTTTGCGGCCGTACATCTGGGATTGCTGTTAGGTCTCCTTAAGAAGCCCAAACTCTTTTCATTTAAGCGCAATTACGCGGATACGAGCGCCGTCCCATTTTCCTAGTTGCCCTCTGCCTCTCTCTCTCATTCCGTCTTACCCTTGTTTTATTAGCTATTTCCTCTCTTCTACAGCAGTGAGAAGATTTGCTTTTTCCCAACAAAAAGACTACACTTTTTAACACTTGCATTACATAAACACACACACACACACACGGTGGGACCACCGGACGCGCAGCGACCGGGACCGCCTCCTCTCCAGAGCTGCGGACAGGGGGCTGAAACGCTCCGAGCGCGCTGTGTTGCTCCATTTATGGGCGGTAATTAAAAACATCCAGCGGTAATTTAATAGGGCTCACAAGCCCGAGACAGAAAGTCTGCTGGCATTGCCGTTCAAATAAATAACTTGGAATGGGAGCTGTATACAGCTTATTTATTCATCTCCTTTCTGCGCAACGTGAATTAATATTTTCTTTGCCTCGTTTCTTTGACAAGGAGCGCAATTAAAGCTTGAAGTTAACGCATTTTAGCTCTGCGCCTTTACATCTGCATTAATTTGGGACCAATGACACGAACAGAAAAACCTTCGAAGTAACGCTTCATATTAACTTCCATATAATACACTATAAACTTTGATAGTTATAGCTATTGTATTTATTGGTAAATTGATCAGTAATTAATTGATCCCATATTATTATCCATCATTTACACACCCCTCATGTCAATCCAAACCAGTATGACGTTTTTGCTTCTGAGCTTCACAACAAATATTTCGAGGTACACTGGTACCCGAACAACAGTGGCACCCATTGACTTCCATTGTGTGCACCCACGACCACTGAAACATTCCTTAAAATATCTTCTTTTGTGTTCCACAGAAGTAAATAAAGTCACACAGGTTTGTAATGACAGGGTGAGTAAATGATGGATGAATGTTTATTTTTGTGTAAACTGTTTCTTTAAATGCACATCATACATTCATATACTTGTCATGTGTTACGTAAGCATGCTTGGTAATGATTTTCTAATGACAATTATTCTAAAACGCGGCCAAATTTGGACCCCAATGCATTATGGGTCTTATATAAGCAGCCTGCCTTCAGCATCATTTTGATTATTGTGTGATGTCACAAAGCCCTTGATGTCATGGTTTACTTTGCAGCTTGACTGAGCATCGCGTAAACAGACTTTCAGACTGTCTCCAGTTGAGATTTACAATTGCCTCTCATCAGTCAAGAGTGAGAACAGGTGACAAGAGATGAGAAAACCCACACACGACTTCAGTCTGTTTCTCACTCGCGCATATTACCGAGACCACAACTTTTGATATCGTACAAATCCACTCGCTGTCACCGAGCAAAGACCAGTGACGGTCGTTTTTCAACGCCAAGTTAATACATATTTCATTAACAAACATTACAGAACCCTTACAAGACCACGTTTAAAACTTTCACTACTTCATGTGCATTTACATATGAATATATGGTGTATACAGTACACTATGTCTTATTTCAACTTGGAAATAAAAGTTTTTAGACGTGGCATGAAACACAGGCACTATTTGTATGACTGACACTGATCATGTTTTAACCCCTTCATACAGAAGGCCAGATTTTATACACCTACACGGAGGGACGCGAGATGTTCTTGGGAAGATTTTTGGATCGTGCTGGGAGAACACGGATCATCAGGTGTAACACAAACCTGTGAAGCTTGTGTCAGCTCTAGTGCCTGAAGTCAGTGATGCTGACTTCAGGAAAAACACACATTTGGATTCCACTGTATACAAAAAAATTAATGTTTAATATTTATCTATTTGAATGTGCATTAACTACAATCTTCAGTCGTAGGCATAAAGATAATGTAATGTTTATGTTTGTATTTATGTTATTACTAAGAAAAAACCTATACAATAATATGGTATAACGGAGTATATTTCTTAAAACATGGCAGTATTATGGTCTGTCTTTTATCTGAAGCACATTTGTCAAACCAGCATTGCTTTTACAGTCACTACAGAAATAATCATGAGAGACCCATGAACATATACAAAGTACCATGACATTAACATGTTTTTGCACATATAACAAAGCAATACAATAATATCCTATATTTGAATAAAATAATCGCATACCATGTGTGCATATATATATATATATATATATATATATAACCATCATGGCATGACCATCTAACACCAAGCAATTTTCCATGGCAACACACTGGACGCTTTTGTAACAAAAGCTCTGTTTAAACTGGTTTATATGTGAAGGCAGCACTTTCACACTGCCTGACAAGACTGTTTGCACCAATGAAAATCAATTACGAAGCCACATGACTTCTTGGTCACGCTTGCTATGAAATCATAGGGCCTGTCTTTAATGAGGGACTTTCCCTCTCAGTAGCGTTAATTCAGGATGAAAGGCCCCTTTGGACAGAGACAAACCGCTTACAAGTGTCAGGGATAATGGTGCAATTACACACGGCCTCAAATACAAAGACACCACGATACAGCCAAGATACCATGAGACAACAGCTTT
This sequence comes from Botia kubotai, assembly GCA_036877585.1. Taxonomy (NCBI): domain Eukaryota; kingdom Metazoa; phylum Chordata; class Actinopteri; order Cypriniformes; family Botiidae; genus Botia; species Botia kubotai. Next base: position 5,424 of record JAZGTI010001568.1, read on the forward strand.
GGTTCACACTCTGTCCTCAGGTTTCCCTTTGGCGAGGTCAATAAAGCATGTCTTTTTTGGAAACATAAAAATTAGGCCTCGCTTCAGCTCTGGGGCCCAGATGCAAAGGCATCCCAGGGCTCTCCAGTGATTAAAGCAGATTCTGAATGGACAAAGACTTGCACACACAGAATTTTGTGTGAGGATCTATGCGCTTAACTTTTTAAACTGTGCATTAGCGCCTCCTAGTGGCTGCCGGTCGGAACGCGGTAAGTCACATTAGGATTCCTGGAGGGTTTATACGCCGAGCAAGGGCAGTGATGTGACAGTTACTGTTAACCTTGGCTGATGAGGGAATAGATCAAAAATACAAGATGCACAGCGGCAAGGAGACGCTTTAACACGTTTAAGATCTTGACAGACGGATCGATACAAGCGTTCAAGGTTATAAATGCAATATTTTGTACTTGTTAAGCTCAGATCCTTGAGACACGAGGAGCATACAAACTAGCAAACCACGCGCCACCTAAAAACTACACTACCCTAATCTACCGTATCTGATTAATCACAGGTGTCGTGCATTATATCAACTATGAACGACTAGAAAGTTTTCATTTTAAAACCTTGAAAACGTGTTTTTGGCCGACGCGTTTACTATCTTTTAAATAAATGTTACAGCATTTATACTTTTTTAAACGGGTACGCAAGTTTGGGGGCTAATGCGCGTAAATGGGTCTTCTTTCGGACGTGACGTCATCAGGTCAAGCAGACATTTCCCGGGAAATCGGGCCCGACAGCTTAAATTATACATCATTATCATAAACTTACCGTTGTGCAACAGGGTCAAGTAAGGAGATCGTTTCCAACACTGATCTGCTATGTGCGTAACAGATTTTTGTTTATTTTTAAGAAAACAAAGTTACAGTTTGCAGCTATAAAGTTTACAGTTCACCTAAAAATTGCCAACGCTTACTCCCAAATTTAACGAGTTAAGCCATGTTTATACCAAGAACTCCATTGACTATTATGTTTTAAAAAATCATTCTAAATTTAAGTAAAATGACTACAACTATAACAATACAGAGGAATGTTGTCGCTGGGATCGGTTCATAGCGTTTTATTCCAGATGATAAACGATTAAACATTGACAGCCAATCAAAGCCCATTTGTGCAATCTTAGAATAAACAACCTTATAATCCATTAGATGCTAATATTGTTAGTTTTTATTAGTGTTAGTTTTTGGTGGAAACAGGCCTTTAAATAAAAAAACCTAAACATAGTTCAGTTACCTAGTGAACAATCGGAAATGATTAAACTCTTCTAATTGAGTTCATAATTTAATTTTGGTTACCGAAACGCTGCATTAAAATGAGCAGAGAAAGAACTGTGTGTGTTCCACAATGTTTGTTTTATTATTCTGAACATAGCCCCGATGTCACAAATTCAACGTAACTTGGTTATGTCTTAAAAAAATAAAAGAAAAATGAACAGGGAGAAAAACGTTTCTTAGATCCATTACACAGCAGGATGATTGTGACTCTGGAAAACGTCGAGGCTGTAATAAATTGCCACTACGTATAATAATTTGCACAGTAACTGCCTATTCTGTTTGCTAATGAAGACTTGAGTAAAATGGTCATAGCTACCCGAAGCATAAATGAACAATACAACAAACCCCCACCAGTTTGTTAGAGTACCTAAGGATTATAACGGTTTCTATTGTTATAATTACTGAAGTACTATATTTTGTTTTAACAAAAGCTACATAACAGCATGCCATTGCAGTTAGAGGTGTAGTTTTAAAGCGCTGTGGTTAAGCAAGGGCAGGTTTTGTACAGCAAATCCTTACCATCACTCGACAGAAATTCTAAACCAATGGGAACGACCGCCTCAAACTCAGCATGACATGACAGTACATCATGTTGCAAAGTGACAGCAGAGAATACACGCCGGAACTAGTCAAAATGTAGTTTTTTTTTTAACTAGATCAATTTTAATTTGAGAATTTTAAACATTTTAGATCGTAACAAAAGGTGTCCGTGCGCTTTTTGCTGGCAGGTTTGAGACGGTTTAGTGTATTAGTTATCGCTGCGAATCAAACAATGTGAATCTGAACAGCGAATCAGAATCATCCCACATCCCGTTCTTGAATAGCAAGGGTTTGCTGTTTCGTACAGTAACATCTTTGCCCATTTTCGCTGTGTGCGACGGAACACGTACAAAGTCTAACAGTGGGTTGCAGAGTCACATTTTTAACGCACACCCGACATTTCCTGTAGGAGTTAAGCACATGGTTCGATTTCAGAACAGAACAGAGCGTCCATTTACAAGTCAAGAGCTACCGCACTGAAATAAACTGCTATTGTGTCAAATACACACATTAAAAATAAAAACAAAGACAATGTCAACCCCCCCAGTCCCCCCCCCACGTTTGCGATACTACTAGTTTTCTGCAGGCACACTTTTAACGACCCTTAACGTTATTGTCGGCGAGGGGTTCGAATACGTGCACGCACGCACAAAAGAAATTACACGTTACTCAGCTGCTAAATCCCGTTTCTTTTCCCCCCCGAAAAGCGTTTTCCCCTCATTTTTATTTATAAGCATGCCGTGGTATAAGCACCCTAATTCTCTAATTTGGTTTGCGTTAACTTAAAATGTATCGATTTGTATAAACCTCATCTGTGCCGACAGAAATCGGCTCAGCGTAAAGTTTGTGATCGACGTAACATTACTGGAAGAGAGAGATTTGTGCAGTGGACATTTTAAAACAGAATCGAACATGAAGCCACTCGTTAAAAGGCATTCGTTGTTTCTCAAGCTAAACTAATAGAAAGGTCCAATCGGGCTCCAGCAGCGGAGACTGTTGACTGTTTTGTTTTTCTCTGATGATTTACAAGACATTTCTAAGAGAGTAAGGTTTAAGACAGAGGGTCACAATCATTTACAATTAATTGCTGTATGTTTGTCCTTCCGGTGGTTGGGGAAGCTTCATATTCTCTTTCGACATCATAAGACGCCTTAGCTCTTGAAGAACGACTTTAATGCTATATGAGTTTTGCCATTTCGCTAGAATTGGTATGCTACGTGCATCCACCTGCAACGACAGAAGAGAGAGGGACAGAAAGAGGACAGCAGTCAAGAGTCACGTGATTCAAGCGACACAGTGTTCACTATGTCAATGACATACTTCATTGAATACTGCAGTAAAGCATGCGCAAAAAGTTACTCCTAAGTAACGCTGTCCCAATACCCTCATTTCACAAGATCAGTGACGGTTCTCATTACCACTCATTATCACAACAATGTTCAACGGACATTTTAATATTAAAGCGATAGTCCACATAAAATGAAAATTCTTTCATCGTTTACTCATGTCATTCCGAACCTGTACGACTTTTTTTTGCTTCTGCGGAACACAAGAGGATATTTTGAAGTTAAGTTGATAACCAAACAACAGTGACACCCATTGGCTTCCATTGTGTGGATACAAAGCCACACAAACGTTTTTCAAAACATCTTTTGTGTTCCACAGAAGATCATGCAGAAAAGCCATGCAGGTTTGGAATGACGTGAGGGTAAGTGATGGAAACTTTTTTCATTTTTTGGGTGAACTATTCCTTTAATATAAATGTTAATTTAAAACTCATGTAGCCTTTAACTCATTCTAATTTTCAGAACATTTTAAACGGTTTAAATGTTTGCAAGTAACAACTAGAGTAAACAGTATTAAAGAACAAAGAAATCAATGAAGAGCAGCGATTTACCCCTTGATTGATTGATTTTGATTGGTTAATATGAAACGTCAGTACAGAACTAAGTCAGTGTCAGACTTGCATTTTAAACAAGTTTTAGTAGCAACTTCATACCAAAATACTGGCACGTTTGACATGCTCAGTCTTAAGTCTATAACCAATGGTCTGGTCTTAGCATTAACATGCTAACTGTTTAAAAGCAAACAAACAAGCAAACAAAATAGGATGACAAAGTCCTGACAGCCACTATTAGTCAAGTAAATAAGAGAAAATAAATTCTGTGTTACAAAACTTCAACATACTTCAATAACGATTCACTAAAAATAGTAAATGCTAAAGGCGAGTATGCATACACTTCCTGACTGAAGAGTATATTTATCATAGTGTGTTTGTGTCAACAGGACAGAGCTGGTTTGCGATCACCGTCTCTTAAGCTTGGATTTTGTTTATCTCACTCACAATACGCTTTCAGCAGACAAACATCTTGGATTTCATGCAGCTTAAAAATGTGATGCGTTATTCTATAGAATACAGAATATTCGGAGTGTTTGGAGAAAATAGAACTGCAGTAAGGGCTTCAATAATGGTTCTGCTCATACAGCATCAGTCTGAAAACACTGTGTTCACTCATAAAACAACATGCGTATAAACAGGACACGATCTGCCGTATTAATATGAATATGAATTTTCTGTTTTGACAATTTTTCACAGCTACCAGTTTTTTGCACTGCATTGTAATTTCGCAAACGTACATAACATTAACAGATAATGTCCTGGCTAATACAACGTTTTCTGTTGTGTTAATTTTGTAATTTACAGTGCGCTCTAAATTCTGTCTAATCCTACGGCAATGTGTCGCCGTCTGCAAACAAAAGAACATTCGTGAGGATCAGATATAAAGGTTATTGAACTCACCATCCCATTGGAATTATTTACTCCGTTCATGCTAATTTTTGTTACAAATCTAACAGTCGGTGGTACTTCAGGGTATTTAGGTCCGCACTCCACTTTCAGACTGTATATCCTGTTTTCGTAATTGGTCTGAAAAATGAAAACGGGTCAGAGGTCAGAGCCGAACATGAAAACACAGACATCAAAGAGAACAGACGTACACAACTCTGTGTGTATAACAGTATCTCTTGACCTTTGAGTCATCTATAGCATGCAAGTACATTACAATGGCATACAAATATACTTTTGCATGAAATTAATGCTCAATTGACTCTGTGACTATCAGAACAGAGTGTCGTTTAACTTGCTTTTCAATCTAGTCTGCATCATCTGAGAGATCACAGCGTTTCCACAACCAACCACCAATTTATTTCCATGATTTTTGCATGTCCTCTTTCGCTCGATTCAATTCACAAAGAGGAAATCATTTAGATCACATCACTAGAAAAACACACACTGTCTATAGAAATCTCTAGGAGATCTTTATGAATACTTCATTAACTTCCACGGCCGCAAAATCAGAATATATTACACTTCCTCGAAAGTCCTGGGTTTTCCCATGACCTTGGAAACCCTGATTTAGCAGGTCTCCTGAAAGCTACAATTTCAAAACCTGATATAATCATCATCTCTTCCTGTTGGCTGATTACTTTCAAACCGAAAGACAAATCAGGTGAATTAGCTGGAAAAATAACTTCAAGTGCTACTAAAAGATGAAATATTTTTTAATACTTCCAATTTGCACGCCAGCCATCAGTAATGTGGTAAACTAATACCACATAGCATGAAGAGACCTTTAAAAAGTCTTGTAGTTGCGTATTTGAACTACTAAATAAATGACTGTATTAAAAGGTCATTTCTCCTGCAGAATGAACGGCTGCTGTTGCTCCTGTTTCCTGTCCTGAATGTGTAATGAATGTGATACACAAGCACTGCTTAAGCACAATTCAAGTCTGTAATCACATTTCATGTCATGATTTCCCCTGCCAGTACTGATGTTATCATAACTTCACAGTAAATAGGGTTACAAAGCTGGGACATATACCAGGAATTTGGAATATTATGGGAATGTATAGGAATTAAAGGAAGCAAATCGGAAATTTGGGGTAAACCTTTCAAACTGTATAAATTACAGACATAAATATAACCATATTTGCTTCCTCCATATGACTCGCCTTCATCCGTGTGCCAAAATTCCCATATATTCCTGTTAATATTCCAAATTCCTGAAATCTTGCATCCCTAACATTTATGGTGATTTAGAAGTGCACATACTCGCGCAGGTCCGATGATCATGCCCGTCCACCTCGTGAGGGTCATATCCTCGTCATCCTCCAAACCCCAGCTCACCGTCCCATCTCCAACACCCTTCTGCCCTTCCTCAAGCTCTTCCAACAAGCGAAAATTACGAGGAACTTTAACTCCTGCAACAAGACAATTCATAAACAACACAGTTGCTCCTGGAGTCGGTAAACCTCTGTTTGGTGGATCATTAGACTATTTAAATAAAAAAAAATAAAGACAAAGTGGAAAACTGTAATTGCACCTAACATATGCGTGTTAACCTCTCAACAAACGTAAAGTTTACATTGTGTCTACTGAACTGAAAAGTGAGGTGATCTTTACTAGTATTCAGAAATTGATACTGATCTTATAGCTCCTGTATTATCACAAACCTGTTTCACTTGTTGCGGATTTATAAAGCCTCTCATTTGTGGTAAATAATGTTTTGACAGACAGGAAACTCAAGGAGTTCAAATGCTTTGAAACCAAACCACTAGTGACACTGGTTACTTGTAGATATTTAAGGCACCTCTAAAATGTAAACATTTCTACAATGCATGTTTAAAACATGCATGTACTGCCCAACAGTAACGACTTACAGAATTTCACAGATAATACCAATGTTGAAAAAGTGGAGGGACAGGATACGCAGGTTCAGGTGAGTGTCTGGAAAAAAACTCATTCATTTCTGAATGATACAGGAAATGGCACTTGTGCAGCCCTATATTTGCTTCTCTCTCACTTCCTCAAAATATCAACACCACGAAAACAGTGAAACTGAATAACTCAAAATATTTACGACATCAGATACAATGTATACATACAGAAATCCACGTATATCTCTACAATGTATTCATTTGGGAATACATGCAACAATACGTCTAAACACAATGAATCTGGAATTACGTTTCTCTAATGATCTACGATCATGTAATGAAATAGCTATATAAACTTCGCAAAATTATAAAAAAAATTAAAAATAATCGATGATGGTTTAAAGACTCTTAGTAGGGGTTAGTTCATACTTAAACATATACATAGTCATATGCATATGAACTGCATCCTCACACTGTACTAAACATCGTATTATGCGCCTATATACGTATACTGCGATCATAACCCACTTCATTTTTGACCTGTGATATTTAACACGTTTAAACGACCCCGCTAAAATTTGTTAACCTGTCTGTGTTCTGATGGGACACAATAACATCAGTTAAAGGCCCGTTTTGTCATGACACTGGACGAAACCAGCAGCAGCACGCGCGTCAACGCTCCGCCTCGCGTTAGCACGGATACACCCGCCCAACTCCAACATACATCATTTAACTTAGTTCTTAGCACGATATATGAATGCAATTATTTTATACATGTCTGTCTGACAATATCCGAGTGATCATCTGAATTAAATGAGGTGTTATTTTTAAACTAAAGATCAGTTTAAGGGCCGTTAGCTCGAAGCTAACACACAGTTTAAACTGTACACATTTGTGTTAGCGGAAGTAAATAAAGGCGTTACAACACTGTAACCCGCTCGGATTGTGTATATGGGTTTGTGAGGTGTGGGGTTAGCGGATGGGCTGTTAAAATACGGCCGCGAAAGGATGATAAGACAGAAGAGATTGTGAGACAAACCTGAGGAGGCCGCCATCTTCTCCTGCCCGAATCCAAAAGCGCACGAAAGCGTGACGTCTTTGCGTCATGTGGATTACGCGTCATCAACGCCAGAGAAAGCGAGGGAGGGCGTGGCTATGTTATATTTTTTGTATGAAATGTGTGTAAAATAATTATATTTAACGATTATATGCTGTAGAACAGATCTTAAGAGACCGACATTTTCTGAAATCGTTTAACAATTGAAGATCTTGCACAGAAACAGTAACCGTGGCAACCGTATTTTGGTTACCATGACGATTTTCTGTAAAGGTTTAATGATCTCTCCCTAACTATTGTTATTACATTACTATGCAGCGCATTTGTAAGACCCCATCATATTTATCTTAATTTTCATCTTTTTCCCCTCAAATTAAATCAAATCGTTTAAAAACGTTTAAAAACCAGAATAACTGTATTTGGTAATTTACCATTTTTTTGCATTTAAGACTTATATTCTTTTTAGTTTAGTTAAACATTTTGGGGGTAGTTTTGAGTGTTTGTATTAAACAGAAAAAGAAAATCACATTTGGGTCAGCGAGTTGATGGGGTTATCTTAACCAAACATGAATTCAGATGAGTAATCAAACAGTTCAAGAATCATTGAGATTTGAGCAAACAACTAGTTTGACCGTCCATGCAATTACAGTGCTGCAGGAAGTAACAAAAACTATTTTAACACCATGAATGGCTCAGATGTGCCGATTATAACGAGCTGGACTTAAATAACAACTGCAGTTCTTGATCAACAAAACTCATTTATTGCAACCGGGACAGTTTTTATATATACAGCTATATCACTCCAGAGAAACAATGAAGCAACAGAGAGAAAGATACATCAGCAGACATTTCTTATGCTTGTTTACAGCAGTCGGACAGTCTTTCCTGTGACCGTCAGATAATCTTCATCGGCGAGCGCTCGTAACGCCTCATCAAACAGGTCTTTAGTGATGGCCTGCAACAGGAAAACATTTCCGCTTTACGAGCTTCTATGGCTATTAAAACGTTTGAACTTCCCTCAGATAAATATTAAGAGCTTACCGTGCTAATCAGATAATCGCTAATACCACTGATTACTTGTTAAACACAAAAGCTAATACTAGCTTTTCTATTTGGTTAGTGTTATTTGGGAAAACAAATTAAAGCATGCTTACGGCCTCTGATTGGCCACGGAGGTCATCGAACAGCTGCTGGTACTTCATCGCTGGGGTTCTGCCCTTTGATTGGATGAGTTTCTTCAGGGCCTGAGCCACCTCCTCCTTGCGCTTGCGTGCGGTAGCGCTCATGCCTGTTCACAAACGACCAATCAAAAACATCAGACGGTCGATCTGCATACGATATTGATTTTCAACCAACGTAAAGTTGAGATCAAAATGACACTAAAGCTACACAAAATTCTGTATTTATTTGATTGGTAAAACTGCATTGAAAACTTAAAAACAAATAAAAACAATAGGTTAATTAACTGGCTAAACGCATTGTTTTTTATACCTGTGGTGAGAATTGAAATGTCCACGAATCCTGTTCTGGGATCAGTAGCAGACTGCTTCAGTGCCTCTCTGTGGAGTCTCTTGGCTTCCTCCACATCGATGGACTCCACCTTACTGCAGAAACGCACTTTGGCGTGAGCTTCGGCCAATCGGATGAGAGACTCCAGCTGACGGGGGTACGCAGACACCATGCCCCGCCCACTGCCGATCTTACGCATGTCTACATACGCCTGCGAGGCACGTTCAAAACATGCATCAAAAACTCTATTAATGGAACTCTCGCAACAGAAACACTGTAAATGAAGTTCTACACACCTCAATCAGAGCCTGACTCGCTTCCTCCGAGAGTCTGGGGTGCACAGACGTGCGCGCAAAAGCGATGTAGTCCTTCAGCATGGCCATGTCCAGATGCTCTTCTTCCACCTGCTCCTCAGTCTGATAATACAGAGACACCAGATGGTGGGCGAGTCGCCTGTCGTACGCCTCATCCTGAGGGTCCAGCATCAGGAAGATCAAATCAAACCTGCCGTGTATGTAAAGGGAAATGTGTACGTTTAGTGTTTATTGTACAGAAAAACAGTTTTAATTACCGGCCTACCAACTACAACAAGCCACATAGGTAACCAATAATATTGCAGCCCACTTATTATCTAAACAAAAGATCCCAGATGATATAATAAAGTCCACGTACAAACTGAGATCCAGTTTTACTCTGAATCTCATTGGAGAAGTTAAGTGTTGTAAATGATGACTCACGTCGACTCTTAAAACATGAAAAACATCTTGTGTTTTCACCTGGATAGGAGTGTGTGGGGAAGCTGGATGTTTTCAATGGTCGTCTTTTTGGGATTCCACTGAGACTCCACTGGATTGGCTGCGGCGAGGACGGAGGTTCGAGCATTGAGCTGGCAAATGATTCCAGCCTATGAACAAGAAACAGCATTAATAATCCGTCCTAAAATCCATCATTCACTGCTTACGTGCAGAACTTCCATTAAACTGTTGTGGGCTTCAAAGAGCGAGTTTGTTCGTTTCGCGCACTCACCTTCGCGATGGAGAGCGTCTGCTGTTCCATAACTTCATGCAGCACAGACCGCGTGCTGTCGCTCATTTTGTCAAACTCATCGATGCAGCAGATTCCGTTGTCACTGAGCACAAGGGCGCCGGTCTGCAGAACCAGCTGACGGGTTTCTGGGTCCTTCATCACATAAGCTGTGAGACCCACAGCGCTGGAGCCCTTCCCAGATGTGTACTGCCCACGTGGAACCAGGTTGTAGACGTACTGCAGCAGCTGGGATTTGCTGGTGCCTGGATCACCACAAAGCAGGATGTTGATCTCGGCACGAAAGTTTCCACGGCCCGTCTGACTGAAATCTTTACGCGTGCCACCGAACAACTGCAGGAGGATACCCTGCAAAGACACACACAGCTTTAATAAACCCACATCCTGAGGATAAAACAAGCCAAAAAAAAATCTGTTGTCAAAAGACTTCGCTAAAAAAGCTTATTTTAATAAATACCTTTACAGTGATTGGGTTTATTTATTATTTTTGGTTACTTATTTTGGTAACTGCTTTACTAACCAAAATGAAAGATCAACTAAGAGCTAGCTAATACGTTAGCTAATTAGCTAACACGATTCACAAGAAACACTAACATGACTAGCAACACTTAAATTCTGATAATAAATCATACTTTCTTGATATCTTCATGTTCATAGATGCTGGGCGCAAGAGCCGACGCCAGTCGTTCGTAGACGTCAGGTTTCGCGGCTAGTTCCTTTAGCATAGCAACTCGCTCTTTGGTGAAGAGTTTCTGCTCGCCGTCCTCATCCAGACCGTGAAGTCGTTTCTCATCCGTCTTGCGGAAGTGAATGGCGTCGATGTGCGTCTTGTACACAGACTTCACTTGACTCTGTCGCGGGTTCAGACGCATGGGAGCAGCCCTATAAATACCTGAGCGCACAAACACACGTGACTCGATGCTTTCACGATCAAAAGCTTTTGATTAAAAACAACACAAAAAAGCACTTCTGAAGATGACGAGTCGTACCTGTGACGTTCACTCTGTCTCCAGGCTGTACTTTATCCACGAGGTCGTTGTGGGCATAGACGATGGTGGTGTGAGGCGTCTGACCTGCAGGCATGTCCTCAGGCGACTCCTGCAGTTTGATCTGCCAAAACGTTTGAAAACTATCAACTCTGCCAGCAGGCCAAACAGTCACAAAGACAGACATTCTGAACCCGGTTTATTACACTATAAAGGACCCTGACTGTACATGCTCCCTTACATCAAAAATACTGGAAGGGAGTCACGGTACTGTATTATAAAACTGAGTGCCTCTCTACTGCCATCTCTGTTTGAAACATGAAACTGCATGTAGCTAAATATATTTCTAGAGAGATTTTCTCCACAACACAAACCATTTGTTTGTCTGAGAAGGCCGAGCGGTTGTGAACCAGTGCCATGCTGTGGGTGGTGTTGCAGTTCCGGCAGACGGCGGGCTCGGCGATGCGTCCGCGGTCCACCTCCACGCGCGTGCTGAACGCGCACACCTGACAGCGGAAAAACGCCTCCTGCATCTCCGGGATCAGCTGGGAGGTGCGGATTACCATCCCACTGATGGTAATGAGCTGGTCAATGTCTGAGAAGACACAAATATGATGTACTCAGCCGGCCTTATATTAAAATAAACACTGTACATTCATTCTGCACTGGATTTCTCACCTTCGGGGTTGAGCGTGCGCATGTTTCTGGTCTTCAGAGCGCTGTAGGGGCGCACTTGAATCTGATGCTCCAAAACGGAGTCTGGAAAACGATCGAAGAAAAGCTCGTTGACCGCCATATCAAAGGTCGGGATGACTTCCTGTAAACAGACGCGAAAACGTTTACGCATTTGACAGATGCTTTGAAGGGACATACAGTGCATTCAAGTTATACATTTGATCAGTATGTGTGTTCCCTACGAATCGAACCCACGAGCGTTTGTACTGCTAACGCAACACTCTACCAGTTGAGCTACAGAAACAGATTTGAACAATTACAGGGATGGTAAAAGCCCACATTAAACTACACGTGTTCTTACCTGCGGGTAACAGATCAGCTGTCGATACAGGTCAGCATCAAACGTCTGAATATGACAGCAGTTCACGTTCAGCACCGGCTCTCCAACAACACTGATCTAAAAAAAAACATCCAAATATTAATTACACAATTACTGGACGTTCTCTACATGCAACCCAATCCAATATATTAAATGCCTGTCCTCAGTCTAAGTACAGATTATATTTTAGTAACCAATTTCAAATGCAGACAAAATGACCACGGTACTACAATACTAAAATTAACACAAGTTTCTAAGTCTTTCATGTAAACAGCTTTTCAGTATTATAGATTTTATTTTGCTTTCTTGTATTTTTATCATTTGGGCCCGTCCAGAAGTTGGTTCACTCGCTAAACGTACAATTGGCTTTAGAAAGGAGGACACGGCATGTCTTCATCTCTCACCTCGTCCAGTTTCTGCATGTACAGAGGCTCGTTCAGATCCAGGCCGGCGTTCTCCTCCTCTCTGGAGTCGGGATCCGTAAAACGCTGAAGGAAGCGCTGAATAAAACAACACAAAAACCCCGCACTGGTCATTTTCCCACAAAGTCAACTGTCAGTGCTTTGAACGTGTGTGAAGACCTCGAGCGCACCTGAAACTTCTCCTTGCAGATTCCCACATTGACGTCGGTCCCCCAGATGACGAGTCTCTGAGCAGCTGCCTGTTCGCCAGCGGCTCCTGCGTCTCCAGACGGCTGAAGATCAGACCACAACAGACACAATATTACACACAGGACTGCCATGACATCAGATTTTCTTGGCCATTAACTTGGCCAAAATAATTCACAGTAACAATACGATCCATATCTGTTAAAACGTTTTAAAATAACCAAAAAAGTAAAGCTCTCAGTCAAATTTATCTTTGATTTTATTTATTTTGCGTTCTCTCTTTTTATGGCCAATGAATTACTCAAAACACAAGAGTAGGATGGGAGACAGAGAGCATTTGAAGCCATCGTGGCTCTTAAGGCAAAATGTTAAACAGCTGCAAAAACGCCACTAGATACCGACACTGAATTACTGGCGAAACTATTACACATGCAATTTTAAACCATTTATAATTACAGTTATCGTCAATTACAATCTAAAGACGTGGAATAGCTACTCATTCATAGTGTCACAGAATTAGCGTGTGTTCAAACGTAGAGCTCTTCCTCACCGGTTCTGAATGCATGTCAACCTGCGGGGCTTTCCGCACAGATCCCAGATCAGCTCGCTGGCGGGCTGGAGTTCCACGGATGCCGCTGCGAGGGGTTCCTTCCATTCTAGAACTGGGGGTGCCGTACATCAGCGGAGAACTCGCGTCGATCTCGCTCTGCAGAACTGAAGAGTACCGAGATCAGACCGAGATCGTCACTTTAAACTCAAACACCAGCCACAATATTTTAACACACTGGTGATGAAATTGCAGAACACAAATCAATGACGGTGATGTGCATGCACAACATTAAAGACACCAAATGTAATTACAATCTGTTCGCCTGAGCAACTCAAGTGGACCACACATAACATGCATTATAACATTGACTTGTTATGGTGTGAGTTTAGGGGCGGGGCTGTTTGTTTGTCTGACCAATGGCAGATGTGTTTGTCTGCATCTGGCAAACACTTTTATCCAAAGCGATATAAGCAACCTGCCTAGAAATAAACGACTTTTTCAATCTGGTGCCAACCGCAGCACAGAAATAACACGTTGCACCTTTAAAAGATGCTCTGATTAACTAATGCATCATATCTGAGACAAGTCATGGTCAGTACCAGAGCGGTGTGCCACAGGACTGGAGAACAGAGACACGTCCTGGGCAGCTGGACTCTGCATGTCCATGGCCGGAGAGGTGGGCATGGGCTGCAGCTCTGTGGACGTGTCGTGGGCTCGTGAACGCTGTGAGGATGGGGAGAGAGGATCCACGCTGGCTGCTGCAGACAAGCGGATCAGAATAACAGCTTAAAGCCAAGAACTTCAACAGAATGAAGAAACAGTCGTGTGAAGTACAAGTAACTCACGGGTGGGGGGGTTACTGCCCCTCTTACGACCACCTTTGGATGATGACGGTGAGGACATGTCGATTCAGATCCGAGGAAGTTCTCCAAATATGGGCACTGTAAACAAAACAGCAATAATTTTGCATGATTAACATTAAAATAATTAACGTATAAAATTGATCCACAATTAAAGTACAGAAACGTATGAAAATGGTTACATTAGATAACTCGTGGTTTCATAACATTATTCTTTAATAAATTAATGAAAAAGTTTATTAACAAAAAAGACGGAAACCAAGAAGTCTAACAACTGAACAGAGGATGTTCAACTTCATCATCGGTGTATTTTAAGACCAAAGCATTTCTAGTGCTTGCAGCTCATTGTTGCACTGACGCCCTTATACATGAGCAACCAGAGACACAATAGTGTAATAATAAACTTTATTTTAAACGCACCACGTAAAGTAAACGAGAGTTTAACGTGGTTAAGCTCAAATTTTGCATCAAATGTAAACAGCACGCGGCGATGCCAAAGGCTAATGACGACATCACTAGATTTTCATTAACTGGTACGATTAACTAATATTTTACTAAAATAACATCACATTAATATGCTACTGTACTCCGTGTCAATTTAATGTAATCATGATTATGATTATAACTAAACGTGTGATATTATAAGAATCGTAACGCTTACCTGCTGCAGTATTTCACTCACAACGCGAACGGTGGCGCGAAACTGTCTGTGTCGTCAATTTCGCGGGTAAAGTTAGACCAACCACAATCAACTTTCCGTATTACCAGTCGAAGGGGGGAACAAATATGTTCTTTGTTTACATATAACATTTAAACGTCTTTATTGTTTATAATTTTTATAAAATTGTAAATTACATATGCTGTCTATTACAATCAATTCATTTGAAATAGTCATTGAGCGCAGATTAACAATATTAGGACACATGACGTAATGAAGTGCCATCAGCTATTTGGTATCGCCCGACATTTTCGCGGGAAGGAATATCGATGCTGAATAAATAGCGCTGTTTCTCGCAGCGCCGCTAGATGGCCTCGTGGTGGACGAGATGAGCGGTTTCATTTCATTACAGCCTCAGAAAGCTGACGTTCACAACACACAAAACAACCGCAGTGTTGCTCTTGAACTTCATATATATATATCGTTCACATATATATCGTCTTTTTGGCCCAAAAGTCAATGATGTCAGCCCTCTCTTTTATAATGCATGTATTACGTTACATACATTCAAACGATGTCAATATCATTTATTTAAATATTTAAAATTTGCTAGGTATTTAAATAGGAAAGCGTTTTCAAACCTCCTGCATTTTGGGTTTATTTGTGTATATTTTAAGGGAGTTATTTTAACGTCACTTCAAAACATAATACAACAACAAAATAACAAGAATCATAAGTGGTATTATATAATAGTGATTATCATATATTAATATTAATAGTGAATAATAGTGATTAATTATTATTAGTAGTAGTATTATTACTATTATTATTATCAAATACATGCAAAAAATAACACATATTTATGCTGGTATTATATTTAAAAATATATTTTAATGTAAATTAAATGGTCTTAAAGTAACGTTTAAACGCATCCTCGAGGTTCCTAAAGTTCGTGTGCTGGTAGGCGTTCATGCACACCCGTCTCTCCTCAAATAGGAGCCCGGGCGGAACATGTGACTGACCCTGGACACTCACTGGCTTCGGGAAGGGGGTGGTGACCCTCTGACGTCAGCAGTGTGCCTGTACTTATGCACGAGGACAGAAGAGTTTCGATAGACAGCGCGAGGACTTTAACACCTGTTCGGAAGAGCACCAGACCTGAACGCACGGGTGTCCATTTGGACATACGCACTTAGGTGCATAAGAGAAGTTGTGGTTAATACGCGGTTTGACTTTTGGACTGCGCGGGGACACTGAAAACTGCAGGGATCTGCTAGTTTAATTGCTTTCATCGAGTGAGTTTTGATGATTTTTGCTACGTCCATGTCTGATATATACAACCTGGACTCGCAGTGCGTATCACCACAATGCAACATGAGCTGGGCCGTGGAGCCAGCCAACTTCTATGATAATAAAGTGACGCCAGGGGATGCGAAGGCGAGGATGCCAGCGGTAACGGAGCACGGCATCGCCGAGGAAAACAGCATGGTGGAGCTAAGCAACGCGCCCGCCATCTACGACGATGAGAGCGCAATAGACTTCAGCGTCTACATCGACTCTATGTCCACGGTACCCCTGGAAATCTGCAACGACGAGCTGTTTGCAGACTTGTTTAATAACACTGTGAAGCAGGAAAGGCCAGACTTTTATCTACCAAGCCACGCGCAGGTGGGAAGCACTGGCGCCTTTGCGCAAAAGGGCTTGGAGAGGCTACAGCACCAGGAAGGGGGCTTGGGAAAGGGCGCGTTTTGCGCGCCGATCAAGAAGGAGGCGGACTGGAGCGACAGCGAGCTGTCGTCTTCGTTACCATCTCAGATCGAAACGTGCGCACAGACCTCGGTGAGCCTTCATACGGGCCAGCCGACGCCACCCACCACGCCAGAACCCGAGCCTGTCAGCCAGCCACCCGCCCAGAGGAGGTTGGGAAAGGAGAAGGGCAAAAAGACAGTCGACAGACACAGCCCGGAGTATCGCCAGCGACGCGAAAGAAACAACATCGCCGTGCGTAAAAGCAGGGACAAGGCTAAGCAGCGCAATTTGGAGATGCAGCAAAAAATGATCGAGTTGGGCTCGGAGAACGAACGCCTGCACAAAACTATCGATCAGTTAACACGGGAACTGAGCAGCCTTAGAAACTTCTTCAAACAGCTGCCCGAACCCTCGTTTGGTACCGGGGCGCGCACTGCTGTTGACAGTCGGTGACGCGCGTCCGAGGGCGCACCCCCAAATAATCCTGCCAATTTTCTCTCAGACATACCTCAATAAACTTTAATGATCATTTTCTGTAGCATACGTGCATTAAGTTACAGCTTTGATAACGGACTTGGGAACTGAGCAGTAGCCTTAATGATGGCAATGTACTGTTGCGGTCTTGATTATTTTTGTGAATTGTTTTGTATTCTAAATTATTACAGAAAAAACCGTCATATATGTTTTTATGGTACTTGTTTTATAATTCCAAACGTCTTATTAATGCCAGAGCATGTTTGACATTTTACAGTGTGTACAAATGTGTATAATAAAACGACGTGAAATTTTAAAAAACCTACATGTGGTCTATGGCTGGGGGGCGGGTCGGAGGGGGCGTGGTCTTTTAAAAGGTGTAGCTGTCAATCTTGGACGCCTAATAGGACCACGTGTGTTAGTATAGGACATCACTTTCATGCATCAATTCAATTCAATTGGCTACATGGTGGCACAACATCTTATTTACAGTGTTTAATTTAAGTATTCAAGTGTCACAGATGGCAAAAATAAACACTAGGACAGATCAGAGCTGATGTGAACTTTTTAAACACATTTATCTAAAGATCACCATTACACGGCTAACGACAAGTCAGTGTTTATGTCAGCTGGTAAACATCATCACAGTAGTGTCTTTCATACTAACATGAATAACTATGTGGTTAAACCAAACTTAGTTTAAACCGAAACCACCAGAATAACCACAAATTAAACAGAAATTCAGACCAGACCTCTTATCTAAAAAAAAATCTACCCCAAATTTTCTGAATAGAAGCTTTCTTTACTTGAGCGTATGTTTATTTATAGACATTTGGAAGTAAAGCAGACAATTTCGATTTATTGCTATCTTGAGTTTTGAAATAACAACAACAACAACAGATAAGGGTCTTCGTCAATGCAGGTCAAAGCACCAACTCCTCCAGCCCCATCCAAACAGTGAGACTTCTGTTGACCACATGGACCAGGACACTCAGAGGTCCGATCTCCATCCCAAGAACACTATCCACTGTGTAACCCTATCGAGCAGAACAGACAGCATGATCTGTGACTGTAGATAATTCACTGTCACTCAAACACAGTCGTCCAAACACTGGCAGAGCACAATCAGAATAATGACTGAAACTAATGCAGGTGAGGTGATGGCGTGTTTGGTTTTTAATGAACAAATTACAGCTGCAAAGCTCGAAGTCATTTATCAACAGTTAGAGACGGTCTAAAATCTTACCTCTGTGCTCCTCGTGGAGTTTAGGAGAGATCTGATGGTCTTTTGTTTCAACTGAAACGCACACACAGGTAAAAATTCATGTCAAAACTGTATGAAACATGAACGATAACAGACGTCACTGAAAATCACTTAAGATTAAGCAATTAGAAAGAATAATCTAAGTTCTACAGTAAACATGCATAAATAAGACAATTCAGCATTTTATTAATAGAACAGGTTAAAATTCCTCCACGCTGCTGTTTTTTTAAAATAGTGTTTAACAATCTAAAATTAAACTTAGCCACTGACTACATGACGTTACACACCCACCCCACATTTCTGCAAACATATGATATCTTATGAAATGTGTTCCATTAAATTAGCCCAACGTTATCTCAGCAACATTCAGAAAATAAACCGGAATTTAGATAAACTCTGCGTGAAGGTTTTTCATTTTGACAGGGGTGATAAAATCACGCCAGCGTTTCCTTCACGAGTTTTTACATTGATCACAATTTCACAGAGAGATAAACGTTTTTTTGATGTTCAAACATGAAAACTGTCGTCATTTACTTCTCACGCGGTTGTAAAGCAAAAGCTGTGTAAATGATCACACAGTTTTCACTGCTGGCTGAACTCTCTCTTTAAGATAACTGATTCAGAACAGTATGATTTTCAGAACTGTCTGATTGTAACAGCTCGACTCAATCTCACCTTAACTTTGACAGTATATTGGCTCAAGGAGGGACAGTTAAGAAACACATCAAGCTGCATGTTTGTGGTCGGTTTATCCATCACTGTTCCACACGATAAACACCGGAATTCTTCCCTAGAAACCAGCAGACCAACAAAGACGTTTAATTGCTGTTTTCGGATGTTATTTTTGCTATTTGTGCCTTTTCCAGGTTAGGAGTTCAAACGCGCGATTCGAATGACACAGTGATTCATCGGCTCAACTGGAATCTTAAAAGCAGGAATGTGAAAACAATTTAGCCATGTGGTGGGTTGCGATTGTACTACGAGTGACGGTTAAGGAGGCATTTTACACACTAACCCTGAACAGACACACATCATCAACCTCATGGGAATGTTTAAAGCTGCAGTCCTCTGTATTCTGCAGTCAAAAATTCTGCTCAAATTATAAATCATTATTATAAACTTGTCGTCTTGAATCAGGGAAAGGAGACAGTTTTGACCACTGATCTGTCACCTACTTGCTCAATAACTGCAGCTTTAAGACATATTCAGTACTATGCAAACAAACGTTAGATGTTTCACCTCCAAAAAATGTATATATTTTATTTATATATTTTGCTTCACTGTGTCAGTAGTAAATATCTATACAGATTTTCAAACATTCTTTGCCAGCTGTAATAATCAAGTAAGATTTTTGTAAAAAGCAGGAGTCCTACAACAGACCCACATAGAGATCTGACCTCACCATCATCCAGTAAGTGTGGGATTATGAGAGAGAGAGAGAGAGAGAGAGAGGGAAACAGAGACAGCCCAGTATTGTACAGAACATACATCTGGCATTCCTACAGAAAACGAGGCCAAATCATAAAAAACACACTTTCCCTTTGTCTTGATGTTTTATGTAGCACACTGACATACTTTAACATGCATAAAGCAAGTCAAATATTTACATATCAAAGCCTGTTTAGCATTTAATAACTTGGCAGGTTGGTCATTTTTTATGATGGGAGAAGTTAGCCAATCACAACAAGAGGTCATTTGCATATTTATTATTTACATAGTTTTTTCAATTTTTAATTTTAAAGGGCAAAGAGAAGGTAAACGATCGTCATGAAACTGAAGTTTTATTTACAGTTTTATTGGTGCTTCATTAACATTATTAAAAGATTTACAAAACAATTTGCTACAGAATGTTTAACATTACCTTTAATGTAAAAACAGAATTTGAAGTGTTTAAACTTGGTGCTTGGTGATAATACATGCAAAACCATCAGTGTGTTTATATAAATCAGTTCTTTTTTGTAACGCAATTGTATTTCTATTGAAACTGACTAACTGATATATATTCAGTCAGAATCTGTGTTTATCTGTTTGTCTTTAAACCTGGTCTGGACTTTGAACTGTTCTGGAATCAGCTATGGACTTACTGGTTTTCTGAAGCCATTTCTAAACGGCAGCTTCCACATCGCGTGCAGACTGGCCAGCAGAATGCCGTGCTTTCATCCACGGCAACAATCTCACCTGCAAATTAACATTCACAAATCACACGCTCATTAACATTCACAAATCACACGCTCATTAACATCCGTTCACTTCCACATTTAATACAATCAAAGATAAACCACTCCGTGTTAATAACTAACAGTTATATGTAGCCCATTAACACAGTAGTCTAATTAGTCTCCTATTCAATAGTCATTTACAGAATGAGAGCATGTCATTACAGCTAATTTTACTCTTTTGATTTGACATTAATCATAAAAGCGGACACAGCTGTGAAATTTATTATAATGTAAACGATTATTTAAAAACAAATTCATGCCACAGAGATACACACCCACTGTGGGCCATAAAAGAGAATAAAATTGTGAATGAGATTTATTGATAGTGGCGCTTTCCTACTTACAAACCCTATGCTAGGGTGTTGCTATGCAGTTGCTAGGGTGTTCTAAGGATTATCTGGCATGTTGCTATGCTGTTGCCAGGGTGTTCTTAAGATGTTTTCAAAGGTTTCTACTGTGAGTAGTTGAAGTTTTTAATAGTTTTTTAAACTTCTTCAAAAGTTTTTTTATACCGATCTCGGTCATTTGGGCCTTCAGTGCAATTAAACTGGATTTTTTTAACCCCTCGTCTCATCCCCCAGGGCAAAAAACAAGCATGCAATAGTTTAGAAATGCAACATCTGCAGTACAACGTGCACAATATAAGGCATATGCCTGCAGCACAAACACGTGGGGACGAGTTATGCCTCCAAGTTTAATACGCAGGGACACAGATATGTGAAAAATCTCGAACCCCATTGTACGAGAAACTTCAACTGTCTCGCATACAACATCATAAAATCACCAACACACACAGCACACAAACATGGTAATGAACACACATCTGTCTTACACACACAGCACACAAACATGGTAATGAACACACATCTGTCTTACACACACAGCACACAAACATGAGAATGAACACACACATGTCTTACACACACAGCACACAAACATGGTAATGAACACACATCTGTCTTACACACACAGCACACAAACATGAGAATGAACACACATCTGTCTTACACACACAGCACACAAACATGGTAATGAACACACGTCTTACATAACACACAACGCCTGGAGTGATAAACCCCCCTGTGTGAACCACTGTCCTACAGAGACTTCTCAGGCAAGCTGCCAAAACCCAAAGTTGCTGACCACTGCAGAAGATAACATGTGCTTGTTACACTTTTGGGTCACATGACCCGTCTTATCTGCAGAGTGAATCAGCCACAGAGTTACAAAGTCTAATACTCCTTTCTGTTCACTCTGACATGGAACTAGATAAACAGTTTTAAAGTCCGCACAGAACCAGTTAAAACGTCTGAAATGTGGAGGGTTTACACATCTACACCGATACGACAAAATTCTCAAAATATATGAAAACACAAATGTGCTTTATCCCCTGTTAAAGGTATGTAAAGTAAAGTAAGGCTAAAGCATGTCATTTCTGCAAAACTAGCTTCACAAAATGGTACCGCAACTTTAAAACAGAACTTTTCACCTAACTTTACGCAGCACGTCTGTTATTGCGAGTGTCACCCATTTCTGACCCGCCCTTACGCAGCACTCAAAAACAAAACCAGTGGTGTGTAGCTTTACATGTCTATGAGACATGCATAATGAACTTGCATGTAACAGCTGTAGGAAAATTTCATGAAAATGTTCCTGGGCACAAAAACTCCACATTTTGTAAAATGACACATAGGTAGATAAGTGGAATAACTGAAGATAATCTCTTGTTTGGAAAAGTTGTGAACTTCCCAAACAATATTAGTTAACGGTAAGAACTGTCAAAATGTTCAGGCTTGATTTACAGAATAAAATATTAGCAGGATATAATAAACTATTATTACATCCGTTTGCATGAGTTCAAATATTACAATAAGCAAATAAACAGAGAGAAATGTTCGTCCTTTTCTTTTAAGGCGGCAAGGAGAAAAAGCAAAGGACAAACCACAAGTAAATCCCTATTAAAGCTGTAAGAACAATGAGTGAATGCACAAACAACTGGTTTTGTTTAAGGGGACAAACATGCTGTACCCCACTGAGATCTGGTTCTATCATGCTGGAATGTACCAACCCACTGCAAACAGGGGGGGGGGGGAGCTCTGTGTAGATTATACCAACCTGTGATAGTGCAGAGAGAATAAGGGGGGGTTTCTGGAGCCAGCTGGTCCAGTATTAAAGGCCGGGGCACGTAGAAGGATGGGTTCTCTGGTTCCAGCTGAATCACTGTCTGTTCCACACAGAATATTTGACCTGGTTTTGTGGAACAGATCAACAGAGTTATGTCACAGCATGTTCCACAGAGAAGGTTCAGAAGAAAGACAACTTCAAGATTTATGGAGATAACCTCAAGATCTTATGACGGTTCAGACATGAAGCAGCAACCACAGAGAATTTGAACCTGAACAAACTAATTGCTCAATGCATGATGAAGCATTAATGTGTACATCTCAAAACACAACATTAACACAACAGCCACATTTTTAATTTGAAAAATGAAGACTAATATAGTTAGGACCACTACATCTGTCTTTCTTTTTCCCTCTTTCTTTCTTTGTCTGTCTGTCTTTCTTTCTTTGTCTGTCTTTCTGTCTGTCTGTCTGTCCTTCTTTCTTTCTGTCTCTCTTTCTGTCTGTCTTTTTTCTTTCTGTCTCTCTTTCTGTCTGTCTTTTTTCTTTCTGTCTCTCTTTCTGTCTGTCTGTCTTTCTGTCTGTCTTTCTGTCTGTCTGTCTCTCCTTTCTCTCTCCTTTCTCTCCCTCCCTCCAAATATGATCAGAGTATGTTCTTGATGATTTATTATGATTTATGATTTTAGTACGATTTATTTTCACGGTGCGAAAAACTTCTATTACACTTCACTTATCTACACTTATGAGCTATGAAAGCCTGCCAATAACCAGAGGCATAAGCAATTATGATAATTATAAGAGACTATCATTATAGAACAATGACACATTGATCAGCACTGAAATGCCCTTTTGGAAATATCAACCTCTGGCTGTACACAATATAATCATGCAGGTGAGCTTTATGCATGGATAGCTGGAGATGTACCCTGCTCTTTCACTGCGTCTCTGAACCTCAGAACGGGGCGCTCCTGCAACAGGTCCAGCGCCCGTGTTACCGAACTCCAGATCAGACAGGAAGGTCTCAAACACACGGTCACTGTTTTCCTGCTGCTGGGCTCCTTTTGAAGGCTGGGATCTGTCACAAACAGCAACATTTCCCCTGCATGTGTGCTCTGAGGAGAACACGTATGAAAAACATTAGCGCATCAGTTCTTGTGTAAAACAGCAACAGATATCTAGACATCATGAGATTATCAGGACTGGATGGTATCACTGCCTTCTGAGTACATTAAAGGAATAGTTCACCTAAAATTAAAACTCATGTCATTCCAAACCTGTGTGACCTTTTTGCTTCTGAGGAACACAAAAGAAGATATTTTGAAGTATGTTGGTACAGTGGCACCCTTTGACCCTTTTCAAAATATCTTCTTTTGTGTTTCACAGTAAAAGTCACGTAGGCTTGAAATGACATGCAAGTAGTAAATGGATAGTTTCATTTTTAGGTGAAGTATCCCTTTAATAAAAGTGTGTCAGTTTCACAATCCACCAAAATTCTTGTAAATGCCTAATTCACATTTTCAGTTTTCTTTTAAGTAGCGTGTAAGTATCGTGTTGAATTATTATTAAAGCTGGAGTGTGTCATTGCTGTGTTGTTCTGTATTCACCAAATAGAACAGCATAAACTGATTGTTAATGTAAAAAAGGGAATCAGAATTTTGGAGAACATGTCCACCTGTCCACACTGGCCCTTCTAGCACCATAATGCAGAGTATCATTAAAAATGCATTAAAATCTCACACAACTACAGGTGTGTAAAAGTACACAGGAGTTTGTTGGTTATTTACTGCACAGCGTGTTGACTAGACAAGACCTTTCAATAACACACATACTATTGTCACTGTTGCATTAAAATCGCTTCGAGGGCAGTTTCCCAGACGAATGGTTCCTATACACACCTACGCAGACACGCAATGACAACTGTGAACGAATCAAAGCAAATCAAAACACAAACGTCTGTCATGTTGCGTATCTGCCGGTGCCTAAGTGTGACCTTGCACCCCGTACAAATAAATGACTGATTATCAGACCTAAGTCCACAGCGCAGGTTCATCAGACCAGCCGTGTAGATTAGCCACTGGATGATGTCACTGACGGTAAGCTAAGCTCAAACTGAGTGTGAAGCTTTCCAAAAGTATTTCCCAAGGTGTCTGCAAGCCACCCTGAGGGGTGAAGATTTGGCAACCCTGCTGGGAAAGCAGCTATGATGGTTTTCTTATGAACACGATCAATGAAAACGCTAAGACCTTTTTGTCACACACTTTCAGAGCGGAGAGAGCGTGGAACACAGATGAGAAACGGTTGTCTGAGGTGTGTGTGTGCGGAACCCATTAACGGTTCTGTATAGATACGTTCATTAAAAATGTACCAGCAGTTGTTTATGAACTACAGTAGCTCGAAAGCTGCAACAACATACTGAAGATTCATCCTATGAAAAAGAGAGAGAGAGAGACAGAGAGAGAGAAAGAGAGAGAGAGAAAGAGAATGATTAGTATGTACATTGCATGTATTTTGTTGCTTTAAAAAAGCAATATCTAAAATATACAGCTGACCATAACTATAGTATTTTATTAATTTCCATGTCCCTTTCAGCCTTAAAAAACACCATTTTAATATTCTCTGATATTTTCAGGTTCTCCACACAGGAGTGAAAAGCACGGTTTAGGATAAAACCGGTCTCTGCCTGATTGATCTAGTTTTGCGTGTTTTACCTTAATGATCTCTGTCAGTGTCTGTAATACAGGGGGTCGATACAGAGGGGACACAGTCTCTCCTGATAAGGGAACCATGTGACCCTGCTCAACACTCAACCTATAGCAGAAGCTAGGCGGTGGAACACTCTCCTGAAACATACAAAGCACATCTCACATCTTAAATACACAATTACACCCCATCTCAGCTCCTAAACACACAAACTAGAGAATAAACACACACAACTGTGGAAGTTCTGAAAGTGTTTTACATGCACTTATGATAAGTATGTCATGATGTGGATGTTGATCTGCACGACAAGTGGAATCTTCTAAAGACAGAAGGTACGTGCAATTAATCTAAATTAAACATGGCTGCGATTTACAAAACGACGTGCACCATCGAGACCTACGCTGGAGGACTGCAGAAGATCTCCATGAGATTTTGGGGCAACCAGCGGAGGCCACAGACTGTCAATCATGCTGAAGAGAGAACATCTGCGAAGAGACAAAAGGGGAAAACAAGGTTTGGATCTCTGGACGCACAAAACAGTAGCAAAGATGGAGTGTTTACACTGTCAGTCCCATTAGCTTTAGTGAGTCTGACATGTTGCCAGGTGGAACTTACACTGGAGATTAACTGTGTCTGCTGACACATAAGATCGGTTTCACTAGCAGGCTGAGACTTGCTTATTCGCACACACACATTTATGTGGAGGTAAACAGTGTCATTAAAACATCCAACAACTAAATCAACCCTTGATGAAGGTGCTGTTCATTTATTATTTGGCATGACGATTGTTATTTTAGCCGAGTGTTGAGCTTCTTTAGCATTGCAGAAAGACAAGCATTGTGAACAGTTGTGAATATAATGCACCGTCACATCAAGCTAACGTCACGGAAATAAATCGGCACTTTGGGTTAAGCAAAAAAACTCTCCCCTTATCAGAAACTATTTCTTAATTTCCTCCTAATTGTTTAATTACGGGTTCCTCAGGTTGGTTTAGTGGTTTCTGGCCATTTTTAAATCCCGGTTTATTTTCTCTAAAGAACCCAAAAAATGTGAAGTTCTCTGTGGAACCTTTCTGGAAGGTTCTTCACTATCGTCAGGCTGTACAACTGTTCAGCTTTATCTTTAAGAGTGTGGAAGAGTGATTTAGAACAGGTTTCACCGTCGTCTTAATCACAGTCTAGCCCCCCCCGCCTCTCGGACCCGTTCAACCGGCCCATCCAGTCCAGCAGGACTAGAGACCTCTTGCTTGTCATTGTACTGAGACACTTTACTGAGGGCAGGCTCACCCAGCATGCAGTTGGGGTCATTGGGGACAATGAGTAAATCATCTATATATTTGGTTACATCTAACAGTACAGACGTATGGTTCATGTCTAAACATACATACGCACTTTATCACCCATTTACCACAGTTTCAGAGAGTGTTTAACCGCCTTCCAACAATGCTGTTAAAAAGCGTTCGAAATCAAAAACAAACACGAGAAACTAAAGGAACACAAGTTCACAAGCTGCAATCCGTAACTTGTTTATAGTTACAAATCAACAAAAATTGATTAGTACATAACAAACCAGCGACATCAAAATACTTTTCTTACCTCACCCCGATTCACAATGATAAGTTTATAATAATAATTTAAAACCAATTTCCCGGGAAACGCCAGTTTGACTTCAACATACGTAAAGAAAAGTACGTAAAGTAACCTGTAATGTTATGTTTCAAACAGAGATGGCGACAGAGAGGCAACATTTACAGATTGCTGCTTTAAATAGCGTTACGAACCTAGCGTTACAGAAACCTTTTGTATTGTGATCCACACCAAAAACATTTTGTGTGAAGGAAAAGTTCACCTGTTCGAATTTACTCAACTTCATTTCAAATCGTGTTATTTTTGTCCTTCAGCGGAACACTGAAGGAAAAATCTCCCACATGGCTCTCAAATTTCATTCACGCTTGTGTACATTCATGCACAGCACCTCAAAACATGACGCGTCATGTTGACAACATATCCTCGGTTCAAAGTCTCCCGTTACTGATTGCGACAAATTGTGTTGGAAGGTTTTGAACTGCTTATAACTGTAAATGAATGTACAGCCAAGGGGAAGATTTCCAGCAAGTATCATGTCTTCTTTTGTGTGATTAAATACGATTTAATAAGGTTTGATGCAACAAAAGAGCGAGTAAACGACAACAACCTTTTTTAGTGGACAATAATTTAAACTCATAGTTCACCCAAAAATGAATATTCTTCCATCATTTACTCATCATTCCAAACCTTTCATTTATTTCCCCTGTGGAACACAAAAGAAGATATTTTGAAAAATGTCTCACAGGTTCTGTGTCCACACAATGGAAGTCAATGGGTGGCATTGTTGTTCGGTTACCAACTTACTTTAAATGATCTTCTTTTGTGTTCCTCAGAAGCAATAAAGTCATACAGGTTTGGAATGACATGAGGGTGAGTAAGTGATACATCCAATATTCTATTCATCATACACATAGATGTTGATACGCAATAACTGTTTAGGAATTTTGGGTCTGTGGACATGGCTCGTGGTGAGCTCTCTGGAAACACGTCACTGGAATTTCCAATCACATGCCGTCCTTAATTTAAACAGCATGTATGTTAAAAAGGGACCAGCGCACAACCTTGGGTGAGATGATTTATGTGGTGGGATGCCAGGAACACCCATCACAGATGTAAATCTCACTGGCCATGCGAAACACAGAGGGTCGCTCATCTGAGCAGATGAGCGCGTGAACACAGAAGCTAATCTAGAGTTTCAGCTCGATGGAATGCTGCAAGATTTATATTGTAAGATTGTAAGATCGTAAGACTTCTGCTGCAAGACTTCTATTCGTCTTGGAAAATAACAAAAATAATTCTATTTTTAATTATTTCGTAATCAAATTTTGAATCAAAATCACTGTTGATTAAAAAACACAGATATATTTTGCGCCAACTCTCCTTATAGCTACTGTGGACACAAAACAGGAAATGAGCCGGACACAAAACAGGAAATGAGCCAGACTCAAACTTGTGTCATCCATATGAGCAGCCCAGCATAATGTACAGGTGCAAGTGCCCTGCTAGGCCATGGCTCTATCAAAACAACATTTCTGGAGAAATGATTGCGGGTGTGATTTGCTTTACAGACCTCAAGAAGTAATTAAGAGGCGTTTTTTGAATTAGCAGGATGTTATTGCTGCGAAGTGATCACATGACGACGTCTGTCTCACCTGTCACGGGTGAGACGCTGGATGACCCTCAGACCCTGGAGGACACAGACACGCCCCTCCAGCTGCTCAGAGCTCTGCTGGACCTCCGAATCTGAGGACACGCGCTGGAGCAGGACATCAGCGAACATACCGTAACTATCCTGAACTAGAGCGCACAGTCTAAGTAAAATGATAGAGAGAGGTTGCGGGAGAGAGCGGGAGAGAGAGAGAGAGAGAGAGAGAGAGAGGGAGACATCAGTGAACATACCATAACCATCCTGAACTAGAGCACACAGTCTGAGTAAAAAGATAGAGAGAGGCAGGAGAGAGAGGGAGAGAGAGAGAGAGAGAGAGAGAGAGAGAGAGAGACATCAGTGAACATACCGTAACTATCCTGAACTAGAGCACACAGTGTGAGAGAAAGATAGAGAGAGGCAGGAGAGAGAGAGAGAGAGAGAGAGAGAGAGAGAGGAGAAAAATAAGAGTGTAAACAGTGACTTCATTAGATTTGTGACATATTGTGGCTCAAATCTGATTGGATGAACTACATTTTACACAATTTATGAACCTGTGACAATTCAATTCTATATTGATGCACAAACCACCAACAGCCTACAGTCAAGTAACAAACTGTATCACAACTGTTTGCTGTAATGATTATTATTATATATAAATGTAATTATTTATTAAACACTAAACACAGACAACACACAACTGCTGTTGATGAGTCATGATGATTTGAGTGAAACAGATACAAACAGGCCTCAGATCAGACCATGTGAACAACCAAACTGGTTTGCCATCAGGTCTGACAACTGAAGTGAGCACTGCATGTACAAGGAGCACGGAGAGCGTTATTTATGACACCCGCCGTGATTATTTAACCACAACTAGTACAAAGAGAGAGAGGATAAAACAAATATTAAGATGACACAGTCGAAAGTTCCAAATTCCACAGGCATTTGAGTTCTTTCAGAAACCATACTGTGGAAAACCATATTTATAAATAAGCGGCGCACGTATGTAAATAAAGCGCAGATGAGGGTCTCTGATTAAGAGGCAACAGCACCCCAACAACAAACACAGTCATAAACACTAATACAGTCCACAGATGAATGTTTAGCCTGGCACCAGACAGCCATCAGTTAACGACATGATATACGGGCTGACTCTCAGAGGACACGCGCGTGCCTGTGTTTCTACACTCAAAACGATATTTTTGCAGGTATTAATAGTTTTCAGAAAGTCACTTCATAAGAGACTGGAGACGTTTTTGGAATCACTAAACCACAGGACTAAACAAACAAGCTGGTATTTAAATATATTTTCACATGACAGAGAAGCGATTGCACAGTACAGACAGCCCTAGTGTATAAAAATAACACATGATTTATACATTCATTTTAGAAACAGACTCGGTCTGCTTCACAAGCTAATTTAGTTTAATGAACAGATTTCGAGTAGAGCAACGTTTACAAACATTGTTTTCTGGCTCATTCCAGCGCTAGCTGCGCAAATATAAACCTTATATTTGAGGAAATTAGCATCACACTTTCGAAAACATCCCATTAATTTACACTGTTAGAATGTTTACCATTCCAAATGCTAAACTACATTGATGATGTCACTGTAATATTGGTTTACCCAATCGAGATTGATTGTCTTGCTTTTATTTGCATAACTTTTTAACCATTTTACATCATTTACACAGAACCAAAACACAAGCTTATCTAAAACTTTACGCGTATGACCTCCAGAAAATGATTTTTCATTTAATTTCACTTGCTTTCATCCGTCCACATTAAGAGTGAATTTCTGCTCTGAATCTATTCCCATCTGATTTTGGATGACATTTCAGGTTATGTAAAAACCTCATACTGTCACACTCAGAGAGAACCTTCTGAAAGCACTTTCTCTCTCTAAAGAGACATTGTGTTCGACTCAGTTTGGGCCAGAGTGGGCTAAAACCCCAAGATGTTTCGCATTAAAACGTTTCGACTCCAAGCACTGATAAACATCCAAAAGTGAATCAAAAGGAAATCAGCTTCCAGTTCCGACTGAAATAATACAGAATATGCAAAAAAGCAGAATATGGAAAGCTTTATCAGAACAGAAAGTCGATGATGACGATAGGTTAATATCAGGTGACCTTTGATGAACTGCGATAGGCGTATCTGATGTTGTCTTGACCTTTTGTTACCTGTTCTGTGGCTGCTAAAGAACACAGAGGTTAGGGGAGGTTGGTGCTCTGAACGCTGGGGCTTGTTTAGACCCGTGTGGTAATGAAACCAGAGAACAGCAGTGGTGACAGTGCAGTAGCACTCTGTGGCATGGGCAGGTTGTCATAAACAACCCTCGTTTTTACACCCCTCTTGTCTGTTTCAGGCGCTTCCTCCCTCGCGGCCAGACAGGGGGGTTAGGTCTCTGTCATTGGTCAGCTGCAGTCACTAGCCACTTTCAGGAATTTGTTATTGTGAGCGTTCGCAGGAATTCGGAGCAACTTGGGGGCGCTTCCAGGAACTGGATCCATTGAGCTTGTCCAAACACTCGCACACAAGTAGAGGACACACACACATACACACTTCACACACGACTACTCGATGTAGGCACCCCACTCCCCTTCATTTCCTTCACACATACACAAAAAACCTCTCTGCGGCTGATTGGTCGAGGCAGAGCGGGCGGGAGTGCTTCCGGGTGACATGGGCCAATGGGAGCGGGGCTTTTGATAAACAGGGCTGTAACTCGAGACCTAAAGCACATTGTGTTCCACTTTCTTCTAGAAAACATCCAGCCCCTCCTGTCAATGAACAGAGAACTTCTTCAGCTTGTTTGCGGTGCTTCGAGTTCTTACTGGAACAGCATATCTTCTTGGACATGAAGTTACATCGTAATTATTGCCTGGAAAGTGGCCACAGAAACTCAAGGAAGAGAAAGAAACTACAAAAACCGAGAGGACGTAATTGCAAACGAACAGTCCAAAATCCACATAACTGATTCGTAATGAGATGGGTTGGTCTCGTTGAGGCAAAACACATGAACAGTCAAGCAAACAGAGAGATGTTGTCAACAACTGAAAACGCATGTCAGAGCGTATAAACAGGGAAATGGATTTCATACACAGCCATAAAATTTGATTCGAAACACGTTCGTTGCGAGTTCATAAACGAGCCAAGAGTTTAAATACAGAGAACAACATATACATTTACCGCTGTCTCGACTAGCAAATGAATAACATGAATATATATATTAATGCTAGTTTAGAGGTTGGGGGAATTTAGTTGAGCATTCTGTTTGCAAAAAGTTTGCAAAAAGACCAAAAACTAAAAAAAACGAGAACAGAAAAGAGCAGGCCAGAGAACAGTCAAGCTAATGAATGTTCCCCTGACAAGACTCGAAGCAGCCTCGTCAAGGCACAAGGCAGAAGCGAATATTTAAAAAAAACACACGGTATGAAAATAAATAACTCAAGCACATTGCTCAAAACAAATAAACAAACACTCCTCATTTTGTTAAAAAATGGCAAATAACCTTTCTAAATAAAAAACTGAAATGCGCGTCTCCATAAATGATTCCCTTGATAAATTCGCATCAATTCAAAACCAAACACCAAATCAAGAACATTCCGACAATCTATCGTATATTCGGAAAGATCATATTTAAAACGGAACGCTTATGGTTACCGTGTGGGTTTGTTCAAACAATAATAGTAGTATTGATTCTTATCAATACTAGTATTGAGTAGTATTGATTCGTCCTTAGCAAACACCAATAAATGGTCCAAATGAGAACACAATCTGAATCCAGATCTGATGTTTCCTACAAGCTTGTTTTTCATCTTTCCACTGTATTTAAACAGCATCAGCATGCTGTTTTTATTTATAGATGCTCTGCATAAACCAGACAGAAAGGAATCTAGTGGAATACATCTTTACCGGTCTGACTGTCATATCTCCTCCCCCCACACTGCCCTCGAACCCTCCGCCACCCTGAGACACGTTGTTTTGTTGTCCTAAATGCACGTGGTCGTGTGCTGATGAAGGGAGATGGAAAAAGAGAGAAAGTCACTTGACTGCTGTCGGTAACCGGATCCTCGTCAGACACTGCAGTGTGTGTGTTGACGGGATGACAATGTTCCTCATTGGTCCAAACCTGCTGTGGGTGATGGTGCAAATGGAGCCCACACACACACACATACACATACACACACACACACACACACACACACACACACACACACAAAATGGGGATAAGGTTACTTATCTAAATGGGGACACTCTAACCCAAACAGAAAATGCATTTTTTTTTTACTATATTTTTATAGCATTTATAACATTTTTGCAAGTGAGGATGTCCCCTGACTTTTGGGTAAATTTGTCCCCAATGTCGTTATGTAAAACAAGACACACAACCACACACACACACATTTAATTAACCCTAACCTACACTATAACCCTTACGGACGTCCCCAAAAGAAGGTTTGCAAATTTGTCCCCCCCACATACACACTATACACGTAAACAAATAAAAATAAACAATTAATATGTACGTTTCTCAGCTGTAAACCTGCTCTCTCTCTACTTTTAAAAGACATAAACACGGTTTCTAGGTTTGAAATTCTGTACAACTTTTCAATATTCAGCGTTTTTTATAACGCAGGATATTGATTATATATATAAATATATATCTGTCTGCTTGACATCTGTCTAAAATGACACTCTGTACAGCATCAGTTGATTCTGCTATCCCATAATTTCCCCCTTGTGATTTGCTGCTTATCTTGGCACTGGTTCTCAGGTTAAGCATAAGAATATAAACTGCTTGTGTGCTTGTGTTTCTAGCAGATGAACAATAAACAGTCGACCTCTGCACAGCGCCATGTCTCGGCCTAGTATGAGGCCGCTTGGGTCATCTGACTATGTTTGGTTTGGCGTTGACGCCATCACGGTTCACAATATTTCACAGATTTTTTGCCTAAAAGATCTAGTTGCTGCAATAATAAATAAAATAATATATAATATTTATTTATAATTACAGAGAACGATGGGATCCAAGCCATATCAGGCCACCCAGAGCACGCTAGCAACCCCACAGTAACGCACTAAAACACACCTCAGAACACCTTAGCAACACCTTGGCAACCACTCACAACACAGCAGCACTGCGGCATCCAGTTTAGCATTTGTAAGAATCAACAACATTTTCTTTAGTTTGGTCACCCTATCGGTCCACAGCCAGATTTCGAACATCATTTTTGTTTGTTCTGCACAGTCACAGTTTTTTCTGCTTCTCTTAGAAGCATGTGGCTATGGATCACTGACATTGCTGGGCTTAATTAGAGATGTTTGTAGAGTTTTACCATATGGCCTGGAGAACTGTGTGTGTGTGTGTGTGTGTGTGTGTGTGTGAGTGAGTGAGAGAGAGAGAGAGAGAGAGAGAGAGATAGATAGAGAGATAGATAGATAGAGAGAGATTGTGTACTTTGTGTACTGGGAGGAGTTGTTTGGTTAGTCATTGACAGAATATGGAGCAAAAGTTGCTCTCTTTCTTTATTTATCACTCTTACAAGCACCAGTGAACTTAAGAACAAACAACAGCCGAATTATACAGTCACCAGAAACACATCATGTTCCCGAGACGTCACATAAAACTACAATACACGTTCACTGCCAACTCCCTCTGTATTTGGTATTGACAAATGCAATCCTAGTATTGATAATAAAATTGATTATACATCAATTAGGTCGTGGCATTATTCATGCATGTTATGATGTCCTTCAATTCATTTTAGCCAACTGTATTATTTTACAAATGTTTCAGGAAGTAAATTGGTTACTGGTTTGTTAAACTGGTTTGGCTGGTTACTGGCAAAGACGAGTCACCGACAAAAACGTCATTCTTACTTTACCGCAGGTCTCATGGTAAACGTGTCTTGTGTTTGTTTGCTACGTTTGGTTAAGAATAAAAAACGAATCAAAAACAAAACTTCCAAACAAACAAATAGCGTCAATGTTTTGCTCATTTGGATAGAACGTTCAACATTAAAATTAACGCAAATTTTAGAAATGTATTAGGCTGCTATAGGGTCCGATTTCCCTAGGAAATGTTAGTTTGACTTACAACTTGATTCCTTTGACTTCAACATACGTAAAGATATGTAAAGCAACCTGCAACGCTATGCTTCAAACAGAGATGGCAAAAGTTACAGACCGCAGCTTTGAACAAACCAACAAGAAAACAAAACACAGTGATTCAGTACCTGCCGATATGAGCTGGTTGTTCTGCCGATGATGGAGGTTTGCCCAGCTTTCTGTGCTGGAGCGAGGTTCTGACAGAGTTGTGGTTGGGTATACAGTAGACCCTTTGAACCAGAACCTCAACCGGTTGACTCTGAGGCCCTGCTGACCCACAATCCTCCACGGCATCCAGGAGACAGTTCCTGACTCTCCTTCGGTCCAAGCAGGACAAATCAGAAACCAGTGTCTGGATATACAAAAACATTTATCCATATATTTATATATATTTATTAACGCATACTAGTGGAAATCGTTCCTGTTAACGTTACACGTTTTTTAAAATGTTTATACTGTTTTCTTCAAAAATTATGATTTACTGTCAAATGTTTACAACCATCAAGCAAAAAATTTGTTTTTTAAAAAAATGACTAATTCAAAAATTCAAAAACATGTTTATCATAGACAAGGCGTTCTATTTAATTTTTACATATCAGAGCCAAATTTGAAATCGATTTTAAGCGGCTCGTCTTCTAGAAACTTCCGTTGGCTTCCTCATATCCCAGAATCCCATCAGAAGGCCAAGCCGACCAACCTGTTGACAGAAACTGGATCTCTCTCTCGATGCCGAGCTGGTGTCTGACTGCCACAGAGACCTGGTCAACTGCGGAGGCTGGCATTTCTCCACAGCGGCCGCTGACCGCACACAGACGGCATTATCGGCCTCTGCGCAAACCTTCTGACTGAAATGCGTGTTGAGTATTATGGGATACAGTTCTCCCTCCACAACCAGATTCTGCCTGAAGAGAGAGAAACCGAGGCCTGGCTTACATAACAATGTTCTGTTGGGGAAAATAATTATGAAATCAACAACCATTTTTACAATCCCAAATGACAATCGTTTGGAAAGACAGAGAACGATAGTATTGATAAATACGTGACAAGAATATTAGGGTGTGGTTTGTTAATAATACTAAACCACTGGTTTACCACTAGTCTAACATTTAACCACCTCCTCAGTTCTCACACACATAAGAGTTTCAAAACACCTTCAAGTACACACCACAAACACTCGAACCCTCCCCTCTCAACGTGCAAAACAACCACTGCTGATAAACAGTGACTTCGACTCATCAGTCTGTTTTCACTGTGCAAACATCTAATCAAAACACTCGCTGCAGATATCGTTCTTTTGTCATCTAACAGGTCACGTGAGATACCAGCTGGGTTTTTTTATATTAGTTCTAGAACATACACAGACAAAGAAGATAAATGTGACTTTTTGGATAGTTTGCCAGAGAATAAGGTTCAAACTGGACCAGACATCACGCTGATGGTCAAAAGTTGGGCTAGTTTAGCCAGTTTAGACCAATTTATTAACTAGAGTGAGCACTTATACTGTGAGAACAATGATCTGCAAATGTATATACACATATATATATCTTTTACAGATTATTGGTATATATATATGTTTACAAACATCTGCATGTTGCGTAAAACATATTTAACATGTCGCCTGGCATGACGCCATTAGCTGGGCTATGCTAAATCTGCAGAAAACTATAAATATATAGGACACACGACAAGTTCAACATAAGACCTACAGATTTTCCTGTAGCTCAGCTGGTACAGCATTGCGTTAGCAGCAAAAAGGTTGTGGGTTCAATTCCAGGGTAACGCACATACTGCTAAAGAAATGTATAGCTTGACTTTACTATACGTTGCTTGGGATTAAAGCATCTTGCAAATGCATATAATGTAAATGACCAGCTCCGCGTTTGCTTGCTAAATTAATGTTTCAAATAATTGACTTAAGCATCCAGTTACCATAGTATTCTCAGCCTAGTCTTAGTTAACACATTTTACCAGAATGTAAATCCATTCTGCAGATTTTGGCAAGAAAAGGCATAAATTCCACACATCAGACATAGCTAACAAACAGCTATAACCAACCTCTGCACCAGAGTAACTCTGCAACTGTTTAAGAAACACAAACAAACAAGTCTTCACTGATCCCAGTACAGTGTTAAGAGCGGCGCTACTACAAGCTGAGGCCTGCGAGCTCATGTCAGGGACGTAACATGTACGTCAACATTCAAATCATACGCCCGGAGAGAGAGTTGAGCAGGTGCCAGCAGCAGAGAGAAGTAATGCGAGTGAACCTGGTGAACTTCAGATAGCAGGCCAGCGCAGGCAAGTTTACACAGGAGAGGTGGAGATTCACTCCGCCCGTGTGCAAACAAATGCTTTCAACTTTTGTCAACCTACAGAACAAAGGAACGAAAATTCCAGTCTTTGACAATCCTAGAGTGACAGCGCGGAAAGAGCGCTTCGGGAAAACCTGATTTTCCCAAGCCTTTTTTTTACTGGTAAAACATCGTGCATTTTTGCATACATTTTTTGCATGAAACTAAATTTATCAATGAAAATAAAATGATATCATAAAACAATTTACAACAATATTTATACAATACCGAGTTTTTAAAATAAACATTACATGCAAAATACGGTACAATAGAGATCTAATGACTTTAATGAGGGCACCGAGGAAAAATCCAGAAATATTAGATGAGAAAAATTATAATGTGTTACGCATGATTTAATAGCTATAATAAAAAGCAGTCTTAAGCTATCATTACGACAGGAAATGACACTTGGTCACAGCATAATCATGATATTCACATGAATGTTTTTCCCGTAGATCAGAACAGGAAGTCAGAGAACAAACACACGGTTTGACGTCAGAGCTGACACACACAGGTGAGGGTGGGGCACAGGTGCAAGATGACTCTGTCATTTCCTGCAGCGCTGCACTGTGTGAGCCGCGTGTGAGTTTGTGTAGGCGAGCCGGACAGCTGTGCTGTGGTGTTTTTAATGACCAAACATACCCAATTATATAACCGGCATTATGCGAATATTGTGACCAACAAAAAGC
>JAZGTI010001569.1:0-43225 GCA_036877585.1 Botia kubotai
ACATTGGAGAAGTAAATGTAAGAGCGGACAGACTTTCTTGTGTGTGTGTTTTATGTGGTAATGCCTAATCTATCATAGATTCTTAGACAGTATTACATTGATGGGTGTT
This sequence comes from Botia kubotai, assembly GCA_036877585.1. Taxonomy (NCBI): domain Eukaryota; kingdom Metazoa; phylum Chordata; class Actinopteri; order Cypriniformes; family Botiidae; genus Botia; species Botia kubotai. The sequence goes on from JAZGTI010001569.1 coordinate 110, forward strand.
ATTTTGTGATTAACAGCTGATTGTACATTATCATCAAAAAGAGAAATTGTGCAAGAGGAACATAATGATGATTAACTAGCATCTAGCTTCTAGAAATATCACATTTATTTCCTTCACCTTCTCTGTGTTAGTAACTGTAGGTGGTCTGTTTTGATTGTGTAACCTATTAAATTACTCATGGCAGTAATCTGATACAGTGTGTATGCTGCTTATCATGTGAGCTTACCGCATTTGCCTGCCGATAGTGTGTGGTTCTGGTAATCCGTCAGTTGTTCGGGTGTCTAACCCTAATTTTTTCACAGACTGTCAGCCTGTAACTTGAGTGCTTGTCAGCCACCTGAACTCTGGTGAGCATTTGTCCACAGGTGAAAACATAAATTTTGTTGTCATTGTTTTGTTTTGTCAAATTATTATTATTATTTTCTCAAATACAAATTCTGCCTATTGAATGCCATTTTTATTCTTTCCCTCTAACAGTCTAACAAACAGCTCCTGAGCAAGGCTTTTGTCTTGGCTGTGGAATTGTATGTACCCATGAGTGCTAAGGCTCAATTAACTATGTCAGAGATCTAACGTCTTTGCATGCGCGAGGCTTTCAGCACCATTAGAAACGGCACACTCTGTAGTAGGCTTTTAAGCTGCAAGTGTGCATTTGGTTATAAATAGCTGTCGTAGCGGTGTCGGCAGGGGTGCATAAGCGCAATCACACGCTGAATGTTTGCGTATTTGTATCAAATTACATGCAAACTAAAAATGCAAGATGCCGAGTCCAAACATCTTTTTGGTAAATAACATTGACAAATGCAAATTAGAAGACAAAGAAAGTATCCAAGATCAATCCAACAGACTTCTTTTGTTTTTATTTACACTCTAAGTACCTTTGATGCAGTTATTAGCGGCTCACGTGTTGATCCTGTGATTTTGAGAGATCTGTGTGGGTGGAACGCTCCCTGTCTGTGAGGCACTGAGTGGGTTTGACTCCATACTGTGAGGGCAAAGTGGCCTTGATGGTCAAAAAGATCTTTCTTTGAATAGTCTCCTGTAATGTCTATCTAATCAAAACACTTAGGGTTTAAATCTGCAATTATTGGATGCCTGGAAGCAATCGTTAACTGCTGCTCTAATGGAATCTGTGGGTTGTTGGAACGAAACGTATTGAATATAACATACAGTTCTATAATTTAAATATACATCATTATATGGGAGGCGAATAGGAAATAATGACAAAACATGAAAGTTAATTCATAAACGATATTCATATATTCATAATAATAAATACACATTCTGATTTTACATAGTTCTTCCCCCTCCCGTAAAACAAAATTGATAAGTATATTTAATATTTAACCGGCATTTGAGTCTAAAAGTCTCAGACCACATTACAAATCCGGGCTTCAAAAATGGTCATTCCAAAATGTTGCTTTTAATACGGTGTAATTTTTCTGAGGATAAAGTAGGTTGGTTTTCAGGTGGAAGATAAGAAAAGTGCGTTTTTCCTTCCCCAGATTTGTGAAGTTTATTTGTGAAGTCATTCTATTCTTACATCATCAGTGGGCGTGTCCGGTGACAAGGACAGAGTCTTGACCACGGCCCTGGGCGGAGTCCTGTCTGACAGCCCTCCCTCCTTCCGGCTGAATGAGTGACATTAAGATCACATTGTGGCTGGTAATGTAATTTATGCTTTTCATCAACTAATGCAGTGCAAATCCATTTTCCCTTCCCAAACTTGAAGGGCCACATACATTAACTTGATGGTGAGGCAGAGTCACAGGGTCCAGCTAATGAGGCTAAATGTAATTAGAAATCGTCTCCCCTCAACAAACACAGCAGCTCTGGGCCATCCAGCTATAACGTAAACCCAAGCAGAGGACTAATGTGGAATGAAACTTGAAAAACCGCCGACTAATACTTACCTAAGGTTTTATATAAGTTATAAGCAAAACACGCCCACCACAGCTGTTTCGCCATGGCAATATGTTCCCTAGTTTCTCTGCAGAATGACTTCATGAGGATCATTGGGAACATGTTGTACAGAACCATCAGGAGGAAAGCTGACTGGAGTTTGCCTGTGAGGGTACAGAAGCTGAACGTTTGCCTCATTTGGAGTGGGATTCTTAAATTAGACTTTTTCATTTTTTATTTTTGCCAGAATTTTTTCTCTTCTTTTTACTGCTGTGTTCTTGGATGGTCCCTAATCTTTCCTTCGCTTTGTCTTATAAATCAAGTTGCAATGCATTCTGGGTAGGAGGAGAGAAAAGCAAAAAAAGATGCATGATTTGAGATCTTTAAATGATTGTTTACATTTTGCCTAATGACATTATAGTAGAAAATATTTTATTTTGCTACGTACTTAAAGCTACTGTAAATAATGTATTTTTTTACCCGGTGGACACTTCATGCACAACAAGAATACACTTCACTATGTGAATGTTAATGCAACTAATGTGAGTATATAACCGATCAAATAATATCATCACATATAAAGCCATGGAGATACTTCTACCACACACACACACACACACACACACACACAGTTTCCTAAAACCAGACAAATCCTGCAGAAGGGTGTTTGTAATTACTGTTTGAAGGAGAGAAACGCAGGGATGGGGCGGGTCTTTATCAGAACAGACACTGGTGCCTCAGGTGCCTTTTGATTCCCAAAGTCTTTGTTTGATCTCACATGCAGGCAGTACACAATTTCCAATTACTTTCTCTCATTTCCAAAAACAGCAACTGTAACATGACCGCTCCCTGTACACATGTGGCTTGTAACTTGACATCCCTCTGACATCCTTTAAAGGCTCACGAGGCAGATGCTGTTGCCAATAAAACAATATACTTTACTAAAAATCGGCATTTCTTCTCTCTTCTTACCCAGAATGCATTGCAATGCATAGAATGTACGTGGCCCAACAAAATCTCCACAATGTGCAGTCTGTTGTATTCTCTCTGGACTGCTACAAAATCAAGACGTCCATAGATTCATTTGGTAAACTTTTATTTTTACACCATTTCCAAAATTAATTGGTGATCTCTAGCTTAATCTCTAACCTTCTTCCTTTGTGCTCTGCTTAAGAACTTAAGTCATACTGGTTTGGAACAACATGAGGGTGAGTAAATGATTTTCGAAGGGTATATTTTTGCTGTACCTGCAGGTAATTGGGGGCATACCATCTAATACGGAGCAGGAAAAGGACCATATTAAACGGCCCATGGGAAGTGAGTGGGAATGGTCCTACAGCACTTACAATGTCATAATGGGGGGTGGCGCCTTCATCAGACAAACAAGGCCACTGATTGGCTGAAAGAAAAATCCTTGTCTGTCCTCTGTATTGTCTCTGTATTTTCAACAGTACTTTTTTTCTTTGCTTTCTCTCTTCCGTTCCACTCCCCCCGTCCCATCTCTCTCCTGCAGAGTGGGCGTAATGGTGGATAGTGTCAGCACACAGCTGTCAGAGGTAAGAATGTTCTGCTGGGCTCTCTACAGGAGGTGACAGTCTGAGCTAGTCGTACTGTGTAGCCTGGGCTTAGGAAGCACGCGAAATACTCGAGTCCCTCTGCCAATTCACACAACCCATCTTCACACCTCTCTCTCTCTCTCTCTCTCTCTCTCTCTCTCATGTGTACTTAGAGTTGGAAGCTGATTCCAGTTCTTTAATGATTCTGTTAATGATAGTTTGAGTTCAAGTGAAGAGTCATTTTGTGAGTCATTAAACTGACTCATAAGAGTCATTAATTTGCTAACTGGACTCACTTATCAGTGTATGTTTGTTGCCGCATGCAACGCAATAGAAATGTGTTAGAACGCAATAGAATTTTGAACTGTTGATTGTAGTACAGTGTTCTGGATTGAGTGAAGAATACACTCCTACAGGAACTGCTAACAGAACTAAACAGAACAAGATTGGTTCCTGTTTTATAAATAGGGCCATTTTTTTTAAATAACGGCTTGTTCTTGGTTCCCAATCCCACAAATCCTTCTGTTCAGCACCATCGGCATGAACTGAACAACCTTCCTTCTCGAAAGCAATGCAATATTCATGATAATTAAAAATAAAGATAATATCTCACTCTCCTTTTCTTTCTTCCCTGCCACCCTCTGGGTATCAGATTGCAAGTTATTTCCTGTAATTTTCGAAGATATTGGGCAAGTCTTTGTGAATGTCGAAGTCTCTCCTCATCGTGCTGAATTTAGAGACGTGATCCTGGGTGGCATAAAACTCAGGAGCAATAAACGAGCAATAAATATGACAAGGTATCTGTTCTGAAAAGGTTTACGTTGAGCCTTATATTCCCATTCCATCAAAATACCTTCATACTGGACATTTTCTTTACAGAGAAGGACAGTTTGAAGCTAAATAAATATAACTATGAATATAGCCACATTAAATATATATTATCTGACATATTTCTGTGTTAATTAGTGGCTTTCATTGCTGGACATTGTTTAAGTGTGTTTATAAATCTGAAAGTATGTTTGGGATGTTCTTACTCAAATTAGGTTGCATAGCTATACGGTTTACAAGTTAACATGAACGGGCATTCGGAAATTGTGAAAGGTGGGTGTTCCATACCATAATGAGGCCAAACCTGAATACGAGTTTGTGAGGACTAATAGAACTACTCACCTCCTGAAACCCATTTTTTATTCCAAAAATGTATTTTGTGTTTATATATATTCTAATAATGTTAACCAGTATTACATTATTGCATTAACTATCGGCAATATTTTAGAAAGCCTACATTAACTACATAAAAAGCCTACATAAGAGCAGATTAAAACAGTGCCTAAATAGTCTTTTGGCTTTTGATAAACATTAGCCAATAGCCTGTGAAGACCTGATGACCTCATCTTGAAAATGGAAGCTGTTTAAGGTGTGGAGCTGCTGACAAAACATTATTAAGACGAACGTTCTTTGGAATACCGAAGAATCGTGCACAGTGAGACCAGGAATAAGTCTTAGGAAAGGTCACTGTTGAGTTTCACACATACTTCTGCATAAGCTATGTAAAAACTCAAGCAGACAGACTGACTGTGAGCTCATTAAAATGGAGCTGACGCAAGGGCCCCCTCTGTCTGTTTTCTGCACTAGGATGGGCACTTGGTCCTCAGAGGCACCAGAGGGCAGCGCAGCTGCGGGGAGTCTGGGCTTACGGAGCGGAACCCTGTTAGCGAGAGAAAGCGGAACCCTTTAGCTCTCCTAAAGTGCCGGTTTCAAAAACAGAGCCGCTAATCACCCGTGAACTTGGAGGAGGAATCCTTGTGGAGGTTCTGGAAAAAGCTGGGGAGAAGCTATAAATATCCCCGCAATGAATTTTTTTGTTGTCGGGTTTGTGTCGGCCCCCCTGTCGAAAGCGACAGCATTGCCGGTCACCAGCATATGTTTTGTGTCCTGCATAAAATGGCATTTAAATTCACAAGCTGGTTTATTCAACTTCATCTGATTTTTATTGGATAATATTATCTGTCTTTACAAAAGCAATGCCAATAGATGGCTAGTCGTTTACAAAGCATCAGTCAGAGTCAGATTGCTTACTGTATTGGACTGTAGGTGGAGGGATTAATCAATAAGAGACCCCACGGCTCTGCGGCTGACCATTTCCTTTAAATTCTCCTTTAAAGTGTGTGTGCGTATGTGTGTGTGTGTGTGTGTGTGTGTGTGCGCTATGGAGGGATGCTGACATCACTTAACGCATGCCTGCTGAGAGGAACTTAATCTCCCTAGACAGCTCCTGCTAACACACACACGCAAACACACACACACACACACACACATTGAAAGGAGAGAGACTGTCTTTTCTGGTTATTTGTGTCATTATACTGTATGTGTAAACCAAAGTAAAGGTGAAACAGTAAGGTGACAAAAAAAAGAAGTGACAAAGTCTGCTTTATGATGCGTGTACTCTCATATAAACAACACATTTTGGTTAATTAAGTTAGCCATCTTCTCACCTTTTTTCTGTTCGACTTGCACTGGTTTGTTTTTCTGTTCCATTGACTAATTTTGTTATTTTATACAAAATTATATTTGACAATAAAATATTTGGACCTCTCACAATGAAAAAAATCGAACAACTCGAAAGATGTATGTTTATTATAATTAATAACCAAACACTTACAAATTGTTAGTTTTAGCTTGTTTTAATGCTTGTTGTGTCTTATTTTAAATCATTATAAGTCATCTTGAGGGTTCCTGGTTTGGCTCTGGTGGCTTTGGAGGATTAGAAATCGAATCACACGTTAGGACCCATTTTATGATACTGTAATGTTTTGTTTTCTGTTTTTTCTATTTCATAGCTTGACAGCTTCAGTTCAGTTCATGTTCATTGTCAGGAAATGAGTGGCAAGGACATTCTTCATGGGAAAAAGTCAAGGGTACGGATTTGGAGCCACATGGTATGGGTAAATTATGGCAAATTTCATTTTGGGGCGACTGTTCCTTTAATTAATTGTCTTGGTTGTTTGTTCCTTACAATGCAGGTGATTTTAAAGGTTCTACTATCCTTGTGGGAACATTCGGTTCTCGCAATGACAACTCCCCACACCCCAACCAAGTGGCATCTGATAGGCACATACATTGTCACCTTCATCTCACCATTTTTTAGATTCCGCTCTGTGTCCACATATTTCTCTTTCTTTTGGGCAAGACCGGACACACAGCTCCGTCTGTGGGCTTGAGGAATCGAGAGACTGTCACTTCGCCACCAGGAGCCACGGCATAATGAAAAATCCACACCAATCCTCGAGCCAGTCGGGTGGAACGCTGCTCTGGCGCTCTCCAGCCTGAGGAGAAGAAAAATCCAGTTTCTGAGGGAGGTTTCTGTCTGATCTGTGGTCAGCATTGTGACGTGTAATGCTTTGAGGCTGCAGATAAATATGGCCTCAGAACAGCATGTAAACTCTAAGCAACTGGTGTTAGTATGAATGAGCTACTTGACTGTGGCGATGTTCCCTCAGCTGTGTCTGACAGGAAGGAATAGAAGTGATCTGTAATTAGGGCCAGTATGTTGTGTGTAGCATCGGCGATGCCGTTGGTGACTCATGTGACAGGTTGGGAACGCAGTTGGATAACAGTATGGAATAACACGTCAACACAATTTTCTCATACCGTGAATATGCACGGTAATTTGATGGATGACGGAAATTCAGACAGCGAATTGCTTTAAATATGCATTTCTCTCCCTCCGTCCTCGCTGAGTACGAGACGATTTCCCAGCGAATCTGACTGAGTGGGCAAAAGGTTGGGGAACAGTCTAGTTTCATGTTGGGTTTTCTCACACATTTCGACGCTTTGTATGACAAAAACTCTTGTGTACAAGTTTTGTTGTCTTGTAGTTTAGACATTGCATGTAGGGTGTTCGTTGGCCCCTGTGAAATATAAGTGGGTGAGTATATATGTGTTTTGCTATACCTAAGAGTGCCAATTTTTTCAAATTGTTCTTAAGAATGTAGTTAAAACCTTTTTTAAGTTACTTACGAGTAAATTGTCCAATTAATGCCAGTTAATTCAAAATAAAAAGCCAAATAATACATTACATGGCCAAGTTTGTAGACACTAAATACTACACCCATATGTGCAGTAATTATAATTAGCTTAATTTAACAACAAGTTTAAATTCAGTTTTACATTAAAAATGTAACCATCTGTACAAGTTTATATGTGTGTTTGGCTGAATGAAGTATTATGCCAAAAAACATGCTACTACAATTGCTTATAAATGCAACATCAATTTTACTTGTTACTGAGTTGCAAAATTTGTCAGTGCAATGCATTAAAAAAAGCATGCTTGCAAAATTAATTGAAATAAAAATCAGGTTTGTCTTTCAGGTGGATTTTGCAAAGCAAGATAGTTAAACCGTTGACATACCAGGCGTTAGCATTGGTGTATCCACCTAGGTTTCTTGGACAAACTCTTCAGAAACGTGTGAACTCCCCACCCAATACCCATTGCATGTGCTTTCGCCTTGTGTATTGATTTTCTTTTTGTCAAGGTTCATAAACACCACAAATACACAACAGAATCCCTGTTAATTAAGCATCGCTTTACCGTGAAAGTCAATTACACAGATATCTGAATCCGAAGCCTACGAATGTTGCAGCATGGCCAGAACCTAGCCAAGCACTTTCTTTTGTTCACTTGCGGTTTAGGCTTAGACCCTCTCAAACTCTCGTTCCGTGCCAAAAAAAACATTTTTGGCCATTAATTCCTATTGTTTCATAATAGCGATCAATTTGCTTTGCGTTCACTCTTATTATACTCTTGCCTCATATGTTATCTCCAGCGCATTCAATTAGCTTCTATTCAGTGGACGTATGAAAATTAGAGGTCCATAATCCATTTAGTGTGATTAATCATTGTCCCCGCCAGTACATATTCTGACCTTGTTGAACATGGCGTTTAATGTAAAGGCATTAGCGCAGACCCAGTTTTGCTGTTATGACAGAACTGAGGTGTCGGCTGCAGATTTGGGACCGGAACTCGTATAGTCCTTTCGGAGCCAGTCTGCAGTAAAAGGCGAGACATTAGCATTGCTTACACTACCCATGCCCTTCCTTTTGTTAAAGAATCCTCTCTCTCTCTCTTTGTGCCTGTCTTTCCGTTTCTCCTTGTCCTCCCAATTTCTCCCACCAAGCTGTCGGGGTGTGTGTGTATGTTTGTGAGGGTGTGTGATTAATGTTTGCTGTGTGTGTAAGCAATCACTTCTCAGCTGTGCTGGCTCCTCTGTCCGGGAGTGACAGCAGTGGCCCAATAGACGTTACCACGGAGATGCGTCCCAGTCTATAAAGATGATTTTAAACAGGGCAGGCATCAGCAGGAGTGCCATGTAAGGACTCTGCTGTAGGTTAGTGAAGTGAACAGGCTAAATAGTCTTGGCTTTCTCTTATTGTACCCTCTTATCTTTCTCTTTCACTGGCTTTCCTGGCAATCTTTCCTCTCCACAGCACATTCTCCATAATAAGCCACATTTGTCCATGACTGAAACACAAACCCTATACAGTCTCACTATTATTTATCTTGTTCTCACTCAGATACGAGGCCCTGTCACATGACTTGAGCCTTCAAAGCCTTGAACGTTACTGTTGTGTACAGACCCGCGTAACGCAAAGCTCAGGGTTCAAACTATTTTTGCTGTATTGCCTTTCAAAGCACAGCCAATGATTACCAGACGATCCGCATGATGTGTCATGGCTGTGCAGCTTGAATTGAAACTAAAACATGCCATCAGGTTGCCTCAGTTCATTTTTAATTTATGAAGAGCATCCCGAGACACAAGGCCACATCGAGTGAGTCATTTTCCGGTTACACTTTATTTTAAGGTGTCCTTGTTACATTTTACAATTATACAAGTATTAGTAATAAATAATATTTACTTTACTATAGAGTTAGGGTTTATCTGGATTAGTTTGCGTTAGGGTTAGTTGAATGTAATTATGTATAACTAACTGTTATTGCTATAGTAGGTACACGTAATGTGTAACTAGCAAAAAATAAAGCGTTACCTCTCTTTCTGCAACAAATGAAAAACAATTGGCTGGACTTGCTTTGTTTTATGTCAAATACAATACCTGTTATTTTTGTTATGGTCTATAGTTGTGTGCATTTCCATTTGTGTTGTTTTCAAGCCTTCCATGACGCTTCCAAAACTTAAACCATCTCAAGGTGGAGAGCCAGCTGGTTAAACATTTTTGTTTGTTAGCCAGGCTGAGAGACCAGCTTAAACCAGTTAAGACCAGCGAACCGCCTGGTGTGCAACCCTTTCCCTCTCTTTCTTTTGTTCATTCCATCTCTCCTTCCTTCTCTCTTGTCAGATTTTTATCTTTTCTACAGCTCATACTCTGACGCCCGTTCGGTTTGAGAGGAAATATGGTTTGTGCGATGAACCAAGAACGAAGAACCTTCCGCCAGGAGGACCGGCACGCTCATAAAGGGCTGAATTATAACACCAGAACCGGTTTATAAAAACATCTACAATCATACAGGTCATGTAACAGTGCTCGGTTCAAAGGCATGTTTACAACATACAATAGTCCGCGACTGTGTCGTTTATTGTAATGAGGGTCAAGTTCAACTGTAAGAGTTAGTCTCAGATCAGTACAAAAAGGGACTTTGCCGCCCACCAAGCATATTCCACCCATGATCAAACCTCATTGTAAGCCTCTTTGTCCAGTGTCCTCAGGGGACTCAATGTTAGACCAGAGTTAATTGTCCACTTGATGTATGTCATGTGGTACGATTGATCCACTCTGAAGGGTCCTAATGCAATGACATTCACTCAGGGAGAAGGCACACAGACGGAATCAAAGGCTCTCACTTAGCGAGTCATCAGCAGTGAGGGAAAACAACAGACTTTTTTCCACTGTGAAGTCGGTGGACGGAACTAGACAGCCCATCTGTTGCTTTCCTGTGCGAGAGAAAACAAAGCGTACTTGGTAATCCACGGCGCATTTTACAGATTGAGGTTTGGTTTTGTGTTAGGATTAAAAACTTCAGCACTGTGCTTCAGGAAAAGTTCTTGTGCTTGAAGGACATGAATGTTCTTTTGTGTTTTGTTCCTCCAGATTGGGAAGCATGAGGTCATGTGACGTGTTTCATTAGCCTGGCGGTGGAGAAGCGTTTGGTTCTTCATTCAGATGTCGTTCAATGCTTCATCTTGCTCGTTGGTCATTTGCTCGGCTAGCTGTCAGAGAAACTCTTGTGGAAGTCCTCAACGCCGCATGAGCAATTGCATTCTTCTGATTGCGGTAATCTGTTTATTGCACAGGAAAAGCGGTACTTTCCGGTTCAAGAGAGCTAGTGAAATATTTTGATTTTCTCCTCTCTTATGGTATCTTGATCGCTGGAGATTTTCACCAGCATTTTTTTCTTTTCTTAGAAAATCCTCTCACCTCCAAGTAAGATTTATAGTCACTGCTAGCGGTTTCTCATTTATGAGTTAAGATTAGGATTTAGACAGGTCTGAAAACAGCCTCTGCATCACACAAAAATCAAATTCTGCCCAGCGGTGGCTTTGAAAAAAAATAAAAATAACTTTTTTCTCATTGGCACCTACTAAGCAGTCTGGCTAGTCAACAGCCCCGTTAAGATTTATAAGGGATGCAGTGCTGGTAGTCTAATAGAAATGGATCGGGTTTACTAACCAAAAGGTTGCAGGTTCAGTCCCAGTTAGACATACCTGAGCAACTGGAGTGCTCCAGAGAGCACAAGCATCTCTAATGCAATTTTTGCCTTGAATCAAAGCACTTAAGCCCAGGTTGCTCCATTGGGGCTGTCGCTGAGTGTACAGTAAATTAACTAAGTTGACGAGCATTGCAGCCAAACCTCACACTGTTGATTGGGGTTCCTTAGCTGCATCTGCTAAAACTGAAAGCAAAGACCCAAAGCCACAAGCAGAAGGTTTTGGTATTGCAAAACCAGGCCTTTGGATCCCCCATTCATCACTACGATTGTTTAGATCAATGCACATTTGTGCTTAACTTGGCTTTTACCTAGACACTCTAGTATCAGAAAGCTGTAAGTAATGGCACACGTGTACCAATCCTGCAGCTGGGGGCCTGCTGCATTCTGGGTAATGTGCATAGGTATCCTCCAAATTGGATGTGGCTGTTCAATGCGTTCGGTGAGAATAGAACCACTGGATATGGTTCATTGTTATCTTCTCCATTCTGCTGCCAGAGTTGCAGTACCCAGCAGACTTGCTAAGGGGCAGCGCAGCACTGCGAATAACAGTGTGACGCCCATGAGGAAGAAATAGTCTCCGCATGCTGCAGACATGAGAGACAATGTGCAGCTTCTTCTTTGGAGTAGAGCTTATGAGAAATACAAGAACATATGCTGAAGGTTAGAAAAAAAGGATACATAGCTCATCCGAATATATGACTACATGAAGTCAAGGACATTCAGGCTAGACCCTTCTTAGAAGTTCCACTGTGCAATTTCTCATGTACAGTCTCAGCCATGTCTGTGATCTTATATGTAAATATCTCTGATTGTAAAACTGGATGATTTAGCTGCCACATGCTGTTGCTAAGCACTGATCTATTGTCCCCTTCATACAAAAAAACTCTGTTAAACTCATGTAATTCTCCTTGTTGGATCTTAGAAATCAAGTGCAGAAAAGTTTAAGTTTAAGAGCTTGACATACAAGTGCTGTTTCCAGACCTGTTTGTTAGCACCCCATAAAGCTCTGACCCCATGTGAAGATGTTAGTTACCCTGCCAAACACAATTAGGAGAAATTAATCAGTGTTGACTGGCCATTTATTCATTGTTGGACCTGAACAACAAAGGTGCCCCATTATCTGACATCTGCCCCCTAGCCATTTTTAACCTTTGACCTCTGACACAGAATCACAGCATTACCTTATTTTGCCGTCAGGCTGTCAAACATATTAAAGGTATTTAAGGTTCATTTAACAAATGCAGGATGACACACAAGGTAAAAAGCTGCTCCATAGCATAAAGCAATCAACAGTGCAATAATCTATGCTGCTTTCTGAGACGCGTGTCAATTAATCACTGCTTGCAACTGACTCAAATTCTGTCTTGTTGGACAGGCTTAGTATGCACTCCATTTCTTTTGGCTTTCAGTGCAAGCTTAACTCCTTTCTTATTATATATTGAGACTTTAATAGCCTGCGAGTAGCTCCGGCCCACAAAGCGTTTCAACGTGGAGCAAAAGCATTTGGATGGCATCCCTTCCCGTTACACTCCGCTAGTAATCAACGAATGGACAGGCCTGCCAGTTATTGAGCAGAGCTGTGAGAGTGGATGAATCAGACTCCCCCTGGAGGAGATGCTATACCACCTTTGCTGGCTTCTTTGGCCTAACCTAGCAGTCTTTGTTCTTTCTTGGAGGCTTTGAAGTCTGTTGGCCTGACATGTGTTTGAAATGCAATTTTTGAAAGCTGTTTCTGCAATTTATTAATTAGCTTTGTTCATGTCTCGGTGTCTAGCTAATGTCAGACGCCCGAGAACCCTCATGCTAACCTTTGATTAACCTCGACTAGTCGTGAGCAGGGTCCCTAAATGACCTCATCCCCAATTCTAATTTTACTGACTCTAGGAAACCATTAGCTGATGAAATATATGGCAATCCTATGAAAATGAATGACGATGAAGTAATTTTGAGAACGCGCATGGCTGCGGTCGGCCCACAGTCTGTCAGATCATCCAGTCCAGCTGTCTATGTGCTCTTGTTGCATCAAAAAATCTACCGCATGCTTGAAAATAAGATCTTATTATAAGAAAATTATAGACTGACGTACACGTTTGCTCATCAAGATTGATTGTGTTATTCTTGGAAAGCTGTCTTCTAGATTGAGTAAGCCAAGAATGTTTTATTAAATAAAGCACTTCCTGTATTGAATTCTAGTAAAGTGATATACAGTGTGTACAGTAAATGCACCGTGCGCCTCGAATACTTTTGTTTGTGGTGAATTGCTTCTGTGGATCTTTAGTCATTCCTTTCAACTCTCAGTATAATGTTAGTACATTACTGCTGTGTTCTAGCTCAAGTGGCCACGGTTCCGGAGGTTTTCCACGAAGTCTAGCGTTTTTTAGTACGAGTAAACAATTTAGCAGCCGGGGAGCTGAACTCTCGCTTGCCCTCTGGCCATTTCACAACAAAGCTGTTAGCACGAACTGCCAAACAAAATATGACTGACGCTGACCCCGTGACCGGCAATAAACGGAACAATTTTTCTTATGCTGCAAGATCACGATTCAGTGCTGGGCCACAACGTGGACAATTACATTAGACGCGTGTTTAAAGAGCGTGCCAACTAGTGTGCTACCATTGTCAAAGGGCAGAAGAACCAACTTTTTGTTGGGCCGACACCAATCAACGCCTTTGATGATAACTTTAATATTAGCTTTTTTACAACGTTGGGAAATAACTAACTGTAAGTTGCGATGCTACTAACTTTTAGCGAGATGTTTTTTAAGTAGATCAGCTGTTTTCGAAAACAGAGCACAATTTATTTTAATACCAAGCTTTTCTTTAGTGCAGTGCAGTAAAACGCTACAATGTCTTTTGTCAGTGTATTGTACATGAAGCTTTACAGCCTACTGAGGAAATAATCAAAGCACTCTCCTAAAATATCTGCTCTCTCTCTCGTAAAGCACTGGGATGTCTGATTCATGTCAGTGAATTGGTTCGTTTAGTTGGCTCATTTAAATGAACAAAGTGATTTACAGATTCATTTGAAACACCTGCTTGGCTTTTTATGTCTTTTTCTATTATGCTAAATAGCATTATACATATTACTATAATATTTGGTTAAGCAGGGTTTTTCATGATTATGTTTTTTGACTCCGTTATGTAAATGATGCCATTTTCTAAACGATGCCACTTTGTGTTATTGATGGTTTGTAGTGTTTATTGATCTGTTTAATGTTGTCAGCCCTTGTCGTTTTTGTGCCAGATAAATACGGTTATGTTTCCAAAAAGTTTTGGTGCAGTTCGCAAGTTCTTATCAGTGGCTTATAGTGTAGCTCTCTCATAGACTGAAGGAGAGACTTTACATTGCTAACAAGGGGACGTATTTACTTAACCTGAAGCAATGTAGCCTCAATTACTCGTGACTGTCCCGGCAGAGTGGGAAGGCCGAATCGGACAAGTGTCAAGGGCTGTTTTTACTGTCCATGGGGAATATTAAATCACATCACAGTCTTCAACAGTGGCAAACAGTTAAGGAGAGCAATTAGCACCAATGGCCCTATTAGTTAAAATGGAATCAGGCTGCTACGAAAAAGGCTTCTATCCCCAACCTAATTTATCTGAGTTCCCGAATTCGGCCCAAACTAAAATACTCTCCCCAGTGTTTGTGGATTTAGGCAGTGTAAATCGGATTTGAAAATCCGAGTTGAAAATACACAGTTTGGTGACTTACACAGTTGGCTGAGCAACTATGACATTGAGATACGGGCATGAAGGAATTGTATTGATCTGCAAGCAGCATAAGGTACATAGTTTTCTCAGTGCATATGCACAGATGTGTCTTCTTTTTCGATACAAACCTGAGAGCTACAGTAGCCCTTTTAAAAAGCTCGTTTTTTTCCAAGTTGTTTAAAGGTTGTGGTAACATTTTTATCCTGTGTACTTGTAAGGAAACACCTTAACAGTTTGTGTTGTCATTTTCACTCCCCTCATGTACAGTCAAACCTGCATGACTTACTTCTAGCCCTAACAAAAAACATAAATCATGTTAATATTTGAATCATGTTGATGCTCTTTATATCAGACAATAAAACTGCACAGACTGACCCTAATAGACAGACAGCCTAAAATCTCCTTTTGTGTTTCAAACAAGAACGAAAGTTACGTGGTTTGAAACAACATAAGAGTGGGCAAATGCATGGCTGTACTCACCATTGAGGTCCCCTGACCTCAATGATTTTTCTGAGGTGTTTATAGGAAAACGTTGTAAGTGCCTTATATTAATTCTACTTTGTGATTGTGTTTTGTAATTAAGTCTATTTTGTAAATGCCAAGATAACTGACTTTTTTCATTTGAACTGCCTCAGCGGCCTAACAGCGCTAATCAATGTCAAAGCGCCAAAATTCCAGAACTACGCGTCAGTTAATGGTTATAAGATACAATATGTAAGTATCTAAACTACATATTTGCCCCTGAGCCTCCTAGCAAGCTACATTTTGGGACCTCTGTATTAAACATTGTATACGGCCCTGAGTAAGTGATTTACATTTGTTCATTTAGCAGACACTTTTATCCAAAGCGACTTATGAGGGAGCATTTAACAATTAAGGAGCCAACAATACAGTCTACAATGTTACGTTTACAAGTAGGATGTACAGTGATGTATTTGTGAAACATTGACGTTACTTTTGCAGCAACCAAAATGCAATGTTGTGAAATGCTCCACAAACGTTTTGTGCTCGCTGGGATCACTGGTAAAAGAACAGCGTAACAATCCTCGTGAACATGAAGAGGTGTTTTGTTTTGAATATCTTGGATACATGTTTTAGGTATACAAGCGATAGGGTAAATTTACTCTAGGGCTCCTGAAATAATTGTGTTTGCTGCAAGCGCGTGTGCAGACCTGCGCCCTGATGCATGTAAGTCGTGGGTTGAAATCCTGCATGTCTCTGTGTTTGCGCAGCACTGCGATGTTACGTTGACAGTCGCTTTCCATTTCCCAGCAGACAGTTTCCTCGAGAGGAGATCATAACGCGCTCTCATCCCTCTCCTGTGAAACGTGAACATATGCAAATACACTTATAATTGCGTCTGCTGGGGGACCTGGCTGTTGAGTGACAGCGGGGCCACATCTCAACTGTACATTTCAAACCAACCCTTTTTTGCTTTGCTGTAAAAAGATGCAAAACATTTGGTTGTTGCAGGCAGGCAATATGGCGGCTTGTTCTTATTTTGGAGATACAACACTTTCGAGTGTAAACAATACATTTTTAAAGGAACATCAATGTTGTTTCACATGAAAAGTCACAAATAAACAGCAATCCGTACCGGGATTGCGATTGTTTCCTTTGAATCAGTGTCACTGTAATTCGCCAGCATTGTCTTGTGAATTGTGTGCGGATCAGCCCGACCAATCAGACTGATTCAAATTTGCATCGGCTCGTTTTTATGTCTGTTTTGAGAAGCTGCATTTTGGCTGCTTAGCTGCGTGTGTGCCATTCTATCCGTTGTTCAGTGCAATATGTTTTGCCAATTTATTGCTGCAGCTGAGCAAAAGGAAGTTGACAACAACACTGATGTGTCTGTAGTTCATCTGGTTGAGGCAGCAGCGCCAACGTCATGGGTTTGATTCCCAGCATGCAACTGATAAACTGTAGCTCGCATTTAATAAAAGCATTTTCAGAATGCAAAGATATTGCGTAGATAAACGATGTATAGATAAACGTAATACTGCACTGTATGGACCAAATTTTGTATTCGAAAAATAATATACAGCAACAATTGGGGTCAGATGTTACTGTAGACTATAGATTAGGCAATAAATAATAAAGAGGTTACTTCCATCAGTCAAAAACAGGAAACCATTCCATTTTGGAGAATATCTGAGAGCAATTCAATTACATAATGTGAACAAAACAAAGCAGACGCTGAACAAGTAAATAACAAGTCTCGCCGCTGACCCATATGGGCCCCTGCAAATTACAATGAGACACCGAATGGCTGATCATTATATGAAAAAATAGATGCTCGCAATTAGACACTCTTTGCTTGCTAATCCCTAATTGTGTGTAACAAAGTAAGGAGCATAATAGTTCATTTTTAGCAAAGGATGTGTTGTCATGGTTTGTTTGCCGTAATGTTCTTTCTCTGAACAGGTTTTTAAAATATAGGTAGGGAATCTCTCTGAAATAGATGACTGGTGCATGATTGGAGGAAAAGTGAAACCTGAGGCAGCACCCAAGCCTTCCTCTCTGTTTGTTGGTTTCCTGACTCTGAGCGTGAAATGCTAATTAATTTTCGACTCAAACTCCGTGGAGAGATGTTATATCAGCAGCAAATAAACTGTGGAGATAAATAAGAACCTGTTTACATTTCTGTTTACATGTTTTAAGTCTTGGCTGCACGTGTCCTTAGTTGCGATAAACACATCTTTAATCTGATCCTTGATCTTTTGTGATTATTCTTTGTCTGTGCATCTGACACACTAGCATATCAATAACAATAATAATAACATTATTTATGAATAACAATATTATTATTAATTATAAATAATACTACTAGCATATTCATATCAGTGTTATGTGTTTTAACTGCGGTTTGTTCTAACTGAAACCTGACCACCAGCAGTTCCCTTAGAGCCTCTGCGCTCCTCAGTGGCTCATAAATCCAGCTGCTCCACCTGTGAGTGACAGGTCCAACGCTGACCCGGTACTTTTTGGCTGTGGTGCTTATTTCATCAGGGTGGAACCCGAGGCAGAAAGCGGTACCGTCCCAGTGGTTCTCCCATCTTAATTTGCAGCTTTTAGTTGTTCATTAGCATCATAATTAGGCTGCTGGGAGATGCACAAGGCAAAATTTATACCTGACAGTCTAACTGCACTGTGTGTGATGCAGTGGGCACGCATAGGCCATGCAGTCAAAGTGTGTGTGCGTGTTTAGGCCCCACGTTCCTTCTAATGAAGCAAAATTTTTGCTGAAGACAGGCCTCCATTAATGGAATTTGATCCTAATTATAAGATTGCATTACAAACAAACGCGGAGGGCGCTTTTCATAGCCAGCTTCCTGCCATTAGGTCTGTGTTTATTTGTTTGAGGTGGCCTCTCTCTCTTGCTCTGTTTATCCTGTTTGCTCATTACGTGCTATATCAAAATTATCTCTGGTGTCATACGACAGACGTGTTGTGTTTGAGGACACCACACTGGTAGCAATGGTCCGTGATGATGCCAGTAATTAGAATAGAACTGTTGATAATACTCATAAATATGACCCTGACAAATACATTTACACAGCTCAGATTGTTCCGTATACAGATATCCATCTGCCCTTTACTATTATCTTACAAAAAAAACGAACTCACAAACACGTTTGATTGTTTTGCGGTCTTTGCTCAGCCAAATGAGAAATTCATTTTGTGGCGGCATTTATTTATTAATTTTATGTCGTTTATTTATAAGGAAAGTTGACGTCTTGTAAATGTACTTTCGCGAAAGGACGACCGAGATCGCCGCCGTCCATTGAACCTTAAGCCGTGCGTTTTTCACATAGAAGAGGCTTCTTGCCTCCAGCCAGCCAATGAGAATTTTGATGAGATTTATTGATGAACGCGTTCCGTTGCGGTCGCACATTGCAACAGAAATCACAGCCTTGAGGAGCGCTGTGAGTAATGCTATTGTCTTTTCCGGCTCTCCGTATGTGTGACCGACCGTTTACGTCTGAGGAAACAGGAATATTGGCCGAGTGCTCTATATTAATTGATTCTCAGTGCTAAAAACCACCGCTGCAGGTAGGCCGGAGGTTGGCCGCGGCACTTTCTTTTGTAAAAGCTATAACAATAAGCACTAGCATGGGCCCTCGTGTGCAGTAAAAAAGACATAACGCCTTTGTTTCGCAAAGGAATAATGAAAACATCCTCGAACTCCATTTTTTTAACAGAAGAGGATATCAAGTATAAGAAGAACTACCGTGGGAGTAAATTTACCTTGTAATTCAAAATCAAATTAAAATCATAGACCAAAGGCATAAATATTGCTCGTACAAGGATCTAACGCTAATAAATCTCACCTCCAGAGGGTTTAGCATTTCACCCAGATACCATAAAATACCTCCCCATGCCTCTTTCTTTCACCGCCTGCTCTGGTAAGATAAGTTGTTAGCCAGCCCAGCGTTTGGACCACCATCTTGCACATGTAGATTTGTCTCAGCTTTGATGACCATAGCAATAAGGTTGTCAAAACACTCAAGCTATTTCACATTCTGAGGGCCCGACTGCAACCTCACAAAAAGTGGAGCTGAGTGCTTTCCGTGCGCAACGGACAAACAGATACAAACCTCAGACAATGCCAGAGTGTAGAGGTCTGAACGCTGACAAGGGGCCGATGGACGGCTTTAAGTGGCAATTTCCATATTTTTCTGCATGGTTTCCCCTCTGGCTGGGTTACCATGGTGTTTCTGTCAGTGCCAATGATGGAATCTGCCAAAGACCTCTTGCTAACGCACCGGAGAGGTAATTTGGGGGACATCTGCTCTGGGTGAGAGAGGTTTGGCTCCATCTATGTGGCTTTGTACAAAGAGCATCTCTGTCCTGGTCCTGAGGTAAATAATTACTCCACAAATAGATAACGGTGCTTTGCAGAATGTACAAAATGTGACATTATGTGACTCGCCAGTAGACCGTGCATGTATTATTGATGCTAAATTTGGGATTTTAAATATATATATTTTAGTGCTACGTTTCCATAGAAATAATAATTGCGCCTCTTTCTTACAGACACACAGCTGGAAATGTTTACTCCCGCATGTGTGTCTGTGGGTTAAAAAAAGTCCCGTATAACGTTTGATGGCACACATCATTGACAATGACAAAATGTAAAAATTGTTTGGAGGAGCGTGTTAAATATTCATAAGGCGGGCTTTTCAAGGTGGGCAAAGACAGGAGAATCCATCATTGCCTTTGAAAATGCAGTGATGGTATTAGGAGATAAATATTTATTGCCGCTTCACGTTCGCAAGGAGCTCTGTGGCTTACAGACGACGTGATGCCGCTTGTGAAAATAGCAGATTCAAGTGGAATTTCTTACCTGCTCACTGATTCATTACTGCTGACCACCGGTAGATTACATATAGCGAATCTGTGACACGTTCTCTTTCATTAAAATAGGTGCCAGTTATATCTGTATTGGCAGGTCAAAGAAAATACTTTCTTTGCAGCCGCTGATGTACTTTACTTGAAGGCTTGATCAGGTCCTCTTTTCTATCTCTTCTCTTAGAGTGAAAAGCTGACTCTCGCTTCATCAGAGGAGTCTCATTGTGTTCTCTTCCGCTCTTGGCTCTCTATCTTGACCGCACTCTTTCTGGGCATCATTACACAGGCTGTCCAAGTCTGAAATTGAGGTTACTTTGGACAAGGGCACAATCAGTCTTTGGAAGCATGCTGAACTAGCGGCAGGGCCCGATCTTCTCCGTTTGTGTGTTTGGCAGGTTTCTGCACTTGATGAAAGACCCCTGGACTTCTTCTGAGATGGAATAGGTCTCCTTACCAGAGTGTTTCTTTGCTTGTGCACCTTGAGCCCAAGTCCCGGAGCAAGAGGGGTGCCGGCAACCGCAGAGAGGCTGTCAGCCGCAAAAATGAGAAATTTCGCACTCCTGGAGAGACCTCTTAGGTAAGTGGAAATGTTTTCTGCTCTGCCTCATCCACGCGGGGCGTTTTCCCGAGATGTGGGCTGCAACATCCCTTGGCCGACCTTCACAGAGGGGAGATAATGGATCTATCTCATCTACCAGTTTCTGAAAAAGTTGACTGGCGAGTTCAGCGAGGAAGCCACGCCATGGGAAACATCCATCATGCCATTCCTGCGTCTTTTAAACACGTATGAAAGGTGACTGATGGTTCTGCCGATATTCTGATCTCCATTGTGCCGTCATTGACTGTGACAAAAACTGCAGGTTATATACCCCACCGTGTCCTTTCCGAGGTTTATAAAAATGAATAACGTGAAGCCACAAATAGAAATGACCGTGTCTTGTACATCAGCAGGTATAGAGCGTAGGACGAAAATAGATTACGGCAATAAAGAAGAGACAACTGAAAGGGTTAGATGACCCGGTAATGACCTTTTGATTAACCAATGAAAGAGAAATAAATACAAACTTCGGTGGGACATAAAAACGTCTGCTCAAAGAGGAAACATCAGTAACCTCTACAAATTTGGTTTGTCAGGACACCTAAGGGATTAATATGTTGTTTTCTTGACTAAGATTGGCTCCATTTCCAGTTTGTGTTCCCTCTATGGAGACGTAGCACACGCCGGGAGTTTGTGAAGTAATTTGAATATGGATTGCATAAGGAGCTATTCGATCTTGACATTTTAGTATTTTTCTTCAAAGAAACTCAAGAATACAGGCAATTTAACGCCCCAACCACTGTGGAATTCAGTTAATTAGTTGCCCATATACTCTTGAGGCCTTTTCCCCAGAAAGTAATTATAAACTGCTATCGATTTAAGTCATTACCTTAATTAATTCACTAAATTTATCATGTTAAAAGATTTACAGAAGATTAGAGATTTACCCTTTTGCTCGGTGGGGTGCGAACAAATCGTTTCATTAAAAGAATAGTTTACCCAACATTGAAAATGTTGTCATTGTATATTTACTCCCATGTTTCAGACCTATATCGTACAATTATAATGAAATTTAAAGACGTCCAAATATATTTAACTGTTTTGTTAATAACTTTGTTAAAAATTATCTTTAACAACATTGAATACTAAACCCACTTGTACACAAATGTACTAGAAATAAACAATGTTTTGCATCTACTGTGCTGCAATGAAACTTTTAAGATTTAAACTTTAAACTTTTAAGATTTAAATACATTTTTAATACTTTTCCCCATTATTATCGTTGAATTAACTACAGGCGATTTCTAAAACACAGTCTGCGCCGATTACGACCTAATAAAACAATCAAGTGTTATATTTGGAGGAAGGCTAAAGCATTAGCTTAACTGCTGGGGCGTAAAGCGCTTATCCAGTCGTTGCTTGGCTTGCCAATTCCCACAGCCCTTAAGGAATCAATAGCATTTGAACCCCTGCCATCGTGGCAGGCCTCTGCCACCACACACAGTACAACAGATCAATTCTCCTCTCGTCCTGCCCAGAAACACAGCCGATGTTATCCTATAGGGCATATAATTTCATTATCTTCAGATGCAGAAGCTTGAAGGTGGCTTCATTTGGATGTTCCGTTTAAACTTGTGGACGTCTGCACTTCCAGTACCACTCAAAAATCATCACTTGACAAAAATGTTTCTTATGATCTTAAAAATCTTTCAATCTAAAGTAATGTTTCAATCTTTAGAACTACTTTTGTAGACAAAAATAAAATTGTGAAAATTTCTTTCGTTAGAAATGAATTTTTATTACTTGAACAAATGAATAAAAAGCAGACAATAAGTGGCCAACATACATGGAAATTCCTTCAATACTGCTTTAAAAAGCTTCCCAGGTTGAGACCTCAGGAAGATGGATGATAAAATGCTACGACGATAAAGTGTACGATTTTACAAATTCTGCGCAAACATTGAAGCTAAAATATAACAAGATTTGTTTTAGATGCTTTTAGTTACAGTTGTTATTTTATGGGTTTCCTATTATTCTAAAATGTGGAAAAAATATAGATAAAGAATGAGTAAGTGATCTTACACTTTTGACCGGTACTGTACAGGATATGATCAGACACACGTGGTCGCCCTTAAAACACACTCATATTTGTTTATTTAACTTTTCGTTTCAAAAGAGCTGATTCTGCTCCTGGATTCTCATTAGATTTTGCAACCTGTTGGGATTTGCTTGCATTTATGCATAATAAGGAGTATAAGAGAGGTCTGTGTGCTCCCAAAGGTGCTCAGTGGGGTTAAGGTCTGGGCCTGGCCGGGTAAACTGTTCTACATCATACGCAGTAAATTATTTCTTTATAGCCCTTACTTTGTGTACTGGGGCATTGTCATGGGGGGAGAAAAGGGCCCTGTAGAATGTCATTGTATGTTTTAGCATAGAGATTTGTGTACACTAGAATTAATGGGGTCCAAGCCAGGCGTGTTCATTAGATAGGAGTGACCTCATAATTTTGTCCACGCAGTGTATGTCCTTGCTGGCTGTTCAGTGGTCAGTGGTTTAGTCGGATGATAATGCAGCAGTTAGTGCTGCATAGAAATGAGCTGATTTGAGAGCAGAGGGCTTTGACCTTCCTCTAGTGCCCTGAACTGTCTTCATATTATGAATCTGTTTAAGCATTAAAAAACAAGGCTCGGTTGCCTTGCAATACATTTAAAAAAAATCTTCCTGGTCATTTTCATAGTGGAAAAGGTATTTAACACTCATATTTAGTACCTTTTGCACACATTTGTCATTTACATAATGCATTTATGCGTTTGGCAGATGCTTTTACCCAAAGCTCATTACAGTGCTTTCAAGACAATTTCAATACAATTTCTCAGTTGGCATTCTGCTCCACAGGAATCGAACCCAGCCCATGGGACTGCAAGCCCAACACTATACCAGTACAGCTACAACACCAGAGACCTCTGATAAAGATACGGTCGGAAGGTGTTTGTTGTTTTCTGTTCAAAATTTAAATTTTGTGTCTTTTCATACTAGAACACATACATCTGTTTAATATTTAATGCTTGATATGTTAGTTAAGTTATTTCTGTTCATTATTTCACAATTAAAACACTGCTCTCGTTTTAATTAACATTTAACATTATTTGTGCAGTTGTCATTCCTTTGTAAATGCTTCATTGCAGTATTAAACAGCTGTAAACGTACCTAAGTGCCACTCAGCTGCAGTTGTGCAACCTTTGCGGTGTAAATATGGTTTGCATGTTTATGTGTTTGAGCCTTGTGATCGATTGATTCTGTCAACAGATGTACGGCCAGTGAGAAGAGTACTAAGTCAGGCATTACTAAATTAACACCTCCCAAATTGATCTACAGGGGCAGCTTTAAGACTGAGGGCGGGCGAGCAACAGCCCGGGCTTCTGTAAATACAGGCCCCTGAAGTCGCCATGTTTCCGGTGTAACCTCTGGGAATAATGGGGCGGAATCAATGGGGCGGACTCCGACATCACGGCCCTCCCTCTCTGTAGCTGTATTATGGGAGCAGTGGAAGGTGGGAGGAGAAGGAGAGCTAGAAAAGCAAGACTGAGGAGGCCATTATGCTACGAAGAATGTATCCTCATGAGGAGGCAGTGGGGTCCGAGACGGCGCAAATGAGAGAGCCGACATGGCCATTCCTGGGGCCTCATTACCTTAATGGAGAACCATCGTTTCTGCTAGGGTTTCTGGAAAATCTCATGTGACACGATTGCTTTCCTCCCTCTGCACAGCCTGGCGGTGTCAGATGAAGAGGGAGAGAGATACAGAGAGAGCGAGTGAGGGAGAGAGGCAGGACCTAGCCAGAGTGGTTCGGCGAATTGCGGGGAAAGATTTGTGCGTTCGGTACAGTAATAAGGTCTTGATTGGGTCTGGAATCCGCCGTCGCACTTTATAACGTCACCTCGGGTTGACACTACAGACGTAGCCGATAGGCTAAGCACTGGTTAGGATTTCTCAGGAAAGGTTTAAGATAAAATAGAGCTTTACGGCTGGCTGCAGGTTTAAGTGTCTGGGTTTAGTTCACCTAAAAAACATTGTCATCATTTAGTCACTTCATGTTGATCCAAACCCATATAACGTCTGTCAAACACAAGGAGAATTTTAGCAGAATGTCCCAGTTTCTCTTTTCCTAACAAATAGAAATGAATGGGGACTGATGCTGACAAGCTTCAAATATAAATACAACAGATACCTCAAGTTGCATAGACCAACATGAAGGTGACAGAATTTCATTTTTGGGTTAATTAATCATGTACCGGTTAGGAAAATGGCATTTCAGCTTCTCTTAGGAAACAATGTGGTAACAGGACGTGCTCAGTGAGGAAGTGCTCACTGCTCGAGCAGTGAGGTAATGATGTAACTCAGAGCGTGCATTACGGTACAGAGACGACTCGCCCGTACCGTTGTTGATTGTGAGTCAGCTGCGTTCCTGTAGGCTATCTTCAGCATCCACATCTGCTGCTGCTAAAAGGGTTGGTGGATAACTAACTGTCGTTAGGTAACAGCAAAATGACATCACAGCCCGTGATAAAGCTTTGATTCGGTGACACAGTCTTGAGGATGTTTTTGTTTCCTCGCTTAAATTGTCAAGGACGTGTTTTATGTTGTTATCCGGAGAAGAGCGTAGCGTTTTTATCAACAAGTTGTGCCGTTACACATTACGCCCCGAAGCTTTGAACTTAGACCCAGTCGAAGCAAAACTGAAAGAACCGGGCTTGTGAGGAGAGATATAACGAGAGACAAAGAGGATGTGCAGAACCTTCACAGCAGCGTAGAAGTCCTTGAGCTCCTACTGTTCATTTCCTTTTGGGAATTTTAAAAAAGATAAGAGGAAACTACTTGGCGAAGAATGAAAAGAGAACAAGTTCTCGCAGTTTAGCAGTTTATAATCAGCGCTAATGAGGCCTACATCTACTTCGTCTGCGTGACTACAGAATCATTTCAGTCATAATGCATGTGGGCTATTAGGTAACAGACTGTAACCTTGGCAACCGTGATATATATTTAAGAGTATTATGATTCAGGACATCAAACCGAAGCTAATTAATGCTACTTAAATTGGATTATGACCGTTATATATCAGCACAAAATAAGGATGTAGTCACCTTGCGTCTCTTAGCATTGATCTGAAGGTTCTGGATTACCTTCGGTTTGATTTAAGCCAGCAAATATGACATCACACACACACATAAGCAAGACGCAGGCTGATAAATCAAGCACATGGTACCTTCAGGACCTCCAGGGGGTGTCTTAAGATTCAGACTGGAGCAGAATGGCCCTGTGCTCCTTCTTCCTGAAAATCTGTAGTCGCTCTCCTTACAATGCAGTGGCATCATCAATAGTCATTTATAGAAGGGACACTTTCCACACCGATAGATGCAATGAAGATTCATAGCTGCCATTTGAATGCAGGGGAAGCGGGTGCGAGCAGGTGTGTGTGTGTGCGTTGGAGATGAGAACGAAAATGACGCACACACACACACATTTCCGCTCTTTTCTGTAACGTGGCCTTGCTTGTCCAACGAGGTGAGAGGGAGAGGTAAAGTGATATAGGAAGGAAGAATAAATCTTAGTTGCGCTGTGCAGGTGCAACGCAGGATTTGAGGGTGATGAAGAGGTCAGTTAAAGGTCGCCTTTGTTTTGATGCAGAGGTCCGTAAAAGGTCACACTTATACCTGTGTAAGCATTCATTCCCATGATGCATTGAGGCGTGTTCATCTAATGGCTTAAAGTGGTAGAGGCCCATTAACACTGATTCAGAACAATCTGTGTCGGAAAAATTCGGAATGAAATACTAGCCAATCGGCTCAGTATGTACTGTACTGGACTACTGTTTAGAAGGGTCCAACAGTCGAGATACAGAACACTTTAGAATGTTATATTAAGTGGATCTCAGGGGCAGGAAATATATAAAATGACCCTTTAACCTTAACATGCACCATGAATTCTGGCTATACCTTAATTGGCCAGAATGTTCTTTTTCTTTTCTTTCAATTATTCTGTTATTCTCTTAAATTATGTATTCCTCAGTCTATATAAATGGTAAGCATGAATCATCTATAAACCGTTGAAGGTGCACACCTGGGGCTCGGGTGCCAGTGCTGTTGCAGACATAGTTTATTTTTGTATTTTGCCGAAGGCTTTATAGATTTGGAAATATTTGCTCAGAGTGAGTTTAGACAGGAAAAATGGAAATTGTCTTTATAAAATGAGCGATATTTGCTGCTGTGTTTGTCTTTAAAGGTGTCTTCATTGTATTGTTTTTATAAAGTAATATAAATGTTTCATAATGTAAACACACATCTGAAGTGTTCGTTTACTGTACAGCTGGATGGAGGGCCTAAAAACGTCTATTTCTGCAAACAATATTGTTTTCCTGCTGGTAGACAAACAACATTTTTCGTTCCCCATTTCGACATTTTAAACATTTTCATCTCTTTTCAGAAAAAGCTTTGACATTATAATGAGAGGAAAACAAATATGGAAAGCTGTGTGGATCATAGATTGCTGTTCTCGGCACTGTAATTCATCCCAAAACAAAGACAAAAATTTGGCCAGCTGCATTTTAACTTTACCAATGTTCTTTGAAAGAAGGCCAGCTGGAAGACGTTTCAAAAGTCCTCCAGAGCAGCTTTCTGAGATGAGACTCAGGTGCTGGTCTCAGGTAGAGCTTGAATATTTGATTGGCAGCTTATCCTCATACAGTAGATGCCTGGATGCATTTTAGATTCGGAGAGACTGGCTGTGTTTGAAATGGATATCCCCAGGCATACTGCACAGTATTCACAGAATATACTATTTTTTGCATACTATGTAAACACATGCAAACTATATTGTAGTAAATGACCTCTTTATGGCATGCTGTAATGATTTTCATGTCAAAAATGATTTTGCATTAACTAAACTTTGTATTTAATATCTTGAACTATCTTAAGAAGTAATTGTTGAAAATCCTGACTCGTTTTTTTGGTTCATTTGTCACATTGAAAAAGGAAGGTCAAGGCGAAACACAGTGCATTGTGGGATACAGCGTTCGTAGTGTGCTCTGCTGTGCACTGCACATTTGGCAATTGTAGTTGGTCATCTGGGTTTTCCATTTGAACAGACCGCATACTGCGTACATGCAGTACAGGGTACTGTGGTTGGATGGTATTCTGAACATATAGTCTTTGTGAAGTGGGAAGTGAACATGCAATCAATCAGCAGAGCAGCGGTGGGCTGCTTTTCTTACTACTGATCTGGAATCAGTGCCTGTGAGTGTTATTGTACACGCCTATAAAAGAACCAGCGTTACCAGCGTTACTACCTACCTTCATCTAAATCAGCCTTTGGTTTTGTTAGGGTTTAGTGCTAAGTGTGTGTGTGTATGTTTGTGTGTCACTGTGTGCTTACATGCGCTTGTGTCAGTGTGTGTGTGTTCGCGCATGTGTGTGTGTGTGTGTGCACGCGCGTGCATGTGTGTCAGTGTGTGTGTCAGCAGGTTAGGAATAGCATGAGTTATATTGGCTTTCAGTCACTCTTTACAGCACATGCAGTGTAAGTGTGCGAGACAGTCAGAGCACTTCATCACGTTGCTTTTCGGTAAATGCAAATGTTGGCTCGATTCTTCCTCGCTTAGGCGTCACCCGCACTGTGAGTCAAGGTGAGACAGGAGAGAGACAGATAGGAAGGATGATGACTCCATTATGATCTTGGGTTTGATCATAGCTCTGGGCTACATTTTGTTGCACTGTAGTTTATGTAAAATAATTATTCAATTAATAATTTAGTTATTTGTTGTGATTATCATCACTATATTAAACATCATTATTAAATATTGAAGGGTTGCAGACACATCTGTTATTCGGTCCATGTGGCATAATGAACATGGATGCTCATCATTTCCCATCATCCTCCAGCGTGTGAGAACCGGCTCATCATCTCTCACTGTAAAGGGAAATGAAGCCGTCAAAGAGCAAATTCCATCTCAATCAAGTCTTTAAATCGATTTTTCTATTCATGGAACAATAGCTGTTCTTTCATGTAATCAGCTGTAACATCCCTTTCTCTCCATTTTGATGGGGGGTCTATTATGTAGTTCCAACCGCCGCTGTTCAAACGCCCACCGATTGGCTGTGGCTTTTTCCAAAATCTCTGATTGGCTGTCCTGAAGGTTTAATCTAGCCAATCAGGTACTGGATTCACAGGGAGGCTCCTCAATGACGGCAATGAAAGGTTAGTGAAGATAAGACTTTACAAAAGGGTCTTGCTAATAGTCTATCAGACGTCAAAGGCTACATAACTTTAAAGACCCCGCTAATGTAGTACTAATCAAGGAAGATTTAGTAGTTTTAATCGAGTTTCAATGGATTCATTAAAGGCTCATTTAAGGCGGCAGAGACAATATGACAGTGTCAGTGATAAGAGCAAAAAAAGGCGACTGTTGGGGAGATCATCTGGTGTGGGCAGAAAGGCCATTTTTGCTGACCTGAAATCAGTTTTGAGGTTAGCTGTATAGGTGTTGAGGTTAAGGGGTTGGGGAAACTGGTCGTAGACCAGTGCCAGAGGTCAACGTTAAATAATGGTTCCTCTTGCTGATAGTGTCTGTATTCTGCTCTGGTGTGACTGCCAAACCGATCCCCCTGTCTTTTCTGAGAGCGTCACCTTTGACCGGCCTTATTTGATTTTCTGGAATGTGTTCAGCGGCCCTGACTGATACCTGGAGACCTCTTGATCTTTTCCCCGTCCCGGAGAGATTGAGGATGATTGAAAGTGAATCAAAGCGCTGGATGTTTGTGAGGGAGGAAGAAAGTGTGGTATATTTGTAAAAAAATAAGTGTGATCATATTTTGCAGGATCTCATTGCTTGAAATAAGATGCCTATTTAAGGATATATATTTACACTGTATAGTTTTATTGTGAATTTACATTATATTCCTACTAGTTTCTCCTGTAGCATTTAACATTCTTACTCTTTCTAACTTTGTTTTACAATGTGTCCGTACCTTCAATGTAAAAGTGCACATAAGGCAAAAGCACGCTCCTCCATCTCTTTATCTTTCTGTTTTTCTCTTTCTCTGTCATTCTCTCTTGATTGGAATCTGATGATAATACGGCTGGTGCTTTAACGAAGCAGACAGTGTAGTGATAATGACGTTCTCCGCTGACCCCGGCATCTGAGACTCAGTCCTGTACAGTTCACACCAAAGATGTCTTCAGCCGTTTAGTCATTAGAGGCTTGTTTTTCCTTCAGCCCTTTAATCTCCTCATCGCAGCTTGACCTTCCTCTGCGCTTCTGTCGTGCACCTTTGATGCTTCAAAAAGAGACGGTAGAATCAGGCAGCGATGAGTATGAAAACACAGCTAAATCTTATGGGAGGAAGAGGAGGGGTGAGGGAAAGATGGTTGGGAGGAATTATAAACCATCTCTCTTAATATCCCACCGCTGTAGAGTTTGTGGAGGTGGATTTGTGCTTTCTGCTGTGGAGGCCGATCTTTCCATTTGATAGATTTACATAAAATAGTATAACCTATAGTGTAGTCTACGGTATAATGTACTGTCTATAGTATAGTGTAGTGTGTATAGTTTAGTATAGTGTCTATAGTGTAGTGTGTATAGTGTCTACTGTATAGTATAATGTAGTGCGTATAGTATAGTGTAGTGTTTATAGCATAGTATAGTGTAGTGTGTATAGTATAGTATAGTGTCTACAGTGTAGTGTTGTGTCTACAGTATAATGTACTGTCTATAGTATAGTGTAGTGTGTATAGTTTAGTATAGTGTCTATAGTGTAGTGTGTATAGTGTCTACTGTATAGTATAATGTAGTGCGTATAGTATAGTGTAGTGTTTATAGCATAGTATAGTGTAGTGTAGTGTGTATAGTATAGTATAGTGTCTATAGTACAGTGTAGTGTGTATAGTATAATGTAGTGTGTATTGTACTGTAGTATAGTACCAGTGGTTATCCTGTGCATTCTAAGGCTAGTGATTTTCATTGAATTGTTTGCAACAGGATTGTTAAGGACATTTCGATTCTCATCTCTACTAGCAGCAGATGCTTTCATTCAAATCGACTCACAGTAAACATACAAGAAGCACAAGAGCCTGTCTCATGGTAACAGGCACAATGATGGTCACCTAGCAGAGACCAAGACTAGCCCTAAGTTTCAGCCACTACGCCACAATCCCATAGAAGAGGTAAGCATGCCCTTTTTTGAAATCTTGTGCTTGTACTGTGGTGAAAAACTATTGTGATCATCTTATGAAAATTGTGTGGTGTCATATATTTAAACAAATCCCCTGCAAATGGGATTAATCTTAGAACATGCAAACGTTACACTCTTTGGCCATGGCGCCACTATAGGAAACACAGGCCTCTACAGTTAAAGCTATTTGGGTCGATGGGCTTACATTGTATATGTCCCTGACATAATTCTATTAATCTGCATATGAATTATGAGAAGTTACAAGACTTCAAAGAGCTTGTAAATCCTCGCGGCGGATGGCTGATTTATCGATTGTGCGTAGTAGAGATGCATCCTGCCATGTCCGTGTAAGCTATAATGTTATTGCTAGCCATTAATCAAAACTGACACAAACAAACTGCGTCTGAAATCTTTTACTCAGAGCTAAAGTCAACTACAGACAGAGAGACAAAGATAGATAGATGGAAAAAGATGAAACCGAGGAAGATAGCGAGAGTGAGCTATGACTGTGATGAAGTGCTTCTGTCGGGGATAGGAAAGAAAAATCAAGGTCTGGAAATTTGTCCCTCCTCTAGATGTACAGTACGGCTGAAAGAGAGAGAGAGCGCTGTTTTTATAACACTCTATCAATCTGTTTCGAAAACTAGTGCGTTGCTGTCTGCTCACTACATAGGCGGCTGCCTTCCAAAGGGGCATTCGCGCTAACAGCGATGTGCAGTGATAAAGCGACCTGAAGTCATTCGTTTTCTGTAAGTTGACAATTTTGGCAACGCGAGCGACAGTTGGTGATGCAACAGAGTTTATGCGGAAGAGCAGTGACACGATGTGACGACTGCCAATAGGAGTGCAGACTGTGATCCATGGTCTGATGTAATTGGATACAGCAGACAGAACACCTGCTAACAACCAATAGCACAGAGGCAACCAACAGCACAGAAAGATTTAGTGATTTAAGTCAGTGTAAACGCCTCATAAGGCAGCAACCTACTAGAAGTGAAGTGAATGGGGGAATGTTTTGGAACACTCTACTTACGCAATATCTTATACAAATGGCACTTTTTTATGGAGTTAATAAGGCAATACCTATACAATTAAATATCATACAAATATTGGGTAAAAGGCAGCTCACTAGCTTCTGGAACAGAGTTTATAGGCCTCCAAAATGGAAGTCAATGAGATGCGAGCATTGATCTTCCTAAACATCACCCAGTGATGTCAGTGGTTAGTCATCGCTCGATTAAATTCTGAGCACCACGTTGCTTTGATTACTATGTTTATATTTATGAGTCAAAGGTTTTGAGCATACAGTATTAATTGAACCCCCCAGGATATTTTGTGTACTAGCTATGTATATATTTCATTTTGAATGTCTTTAATATTTCGTGTTTGTATTCTCCAGTTAACATACCGGGTCACAAGTTAGCCCTTTGCCATCAGCAAATTCTGCTCTGTTTTGCCTCTATGTTAATTTCCATGCAACAACCTCATTTTATATTACGCCCTTGTATGTTGCAGGATTCATCTGCCACGCGCTCAGCCTATACGTGTTTGAGCGGCGCCCGGTGTGCTGAGTCACGTTGCTATAAAACCACGTCTGAAGACAGATTTTGAGGCATCACCAATCTTCACAGGCTTTGATAGGAAACGGGCCATTTTTTGATCAATTCAAATATATATATATATATATATATATATATATTTTGATGCTGTGAGTAAATGAGACTTCATCCAGTGAGGAGGAAAAGAAATCTAAATTTCCTAATGTGAAAGCAGAAGAACTAATGGAGTAGTTTGTAGATTGAAATTGATTTCCACTAACATGAGTCTAAAAAATGGAATGAAATTGTTTGGTGAACATGAGTCTAATGAAAGACTTGATAAATCGAATACATTTTTAAGCTTTATTGTTGGTTAAAATAATGCGGCAGATCAATGCAGCGTGTCGTCAGTCGATTGGGCCATTTTAAGTATTCCGTTGGTTTCGAACACAAATCGAAATGCAAATAACCCTCAAATTGTGTTCCTCCTCAGGAGAGCGAGGGGGTGTGCGGCATGTCACGCTTTTCTACATATTTACAGAGTAGCTCAGGGTAGAACATACTTTTATTAGATTTGAATGAACATAGCATCTTCTCGGCCCCTCTGGAAATCCGCTGTTTTTAATTTACAAATTGGAAAATGTGTCTCCATCTTTTGTCACTCCTGTACTTTCAGTAGTGGTGGAAATCAATCTGACTTCAGAGTAAAAGAGAGAGAGGGAAGAAGTAAAGTCAAAGCCTGAAGGATGTGTGATTACTTTAAGAACACGACAACTGAGAGTTGCGCTCGCCATCCATGCGGTTTGAATTTTCCCCAAGCTTCTGTCATTCGACGCCTCAGGCTGAATGGTGGCCCCATCATGTCACTCATCACCTCCTGGAGCCAATCAGAAAATAGCCCTGTCCCCTATGGGCCAATGGGGTGGCAGCATTTCAGAAAGTGCTATTCAAGACAGCAGAAGCAGGTGTAGGATCTAGGAGTTCCTCACTGCTCAGCTGAAATCGAACCTCAGCACATTTCCAGTAATCCAAATTCTTGTGAATACCACAACGTGATATTTAAAGGAATAGTTCCCCTAAAAATTTGAATTCTGTTATACTGCTTTATGTAAACATGCTCATTGAATAACTAAAAGCGCTGCATGAAAATTCTTCAAAAATGCTCATTTTTGGGTTTCACAACAAATAAACTTTGTTGAGATTTGGTGAGTAAACACTAAAGACAGAACTGAAATTTTTGTGTGAACTATTCCTTTACTTGTTTGTGTTTACATAAACATCATTGGTTTATTTAGGAATGCATTGGTTTTTGGAATTCATTGGAATTTTCATTTGTGGTATTATTAAAAACCTGACTCGTCCCGAAATTCCTGGCGCAGGCCTGGAGTGAAGGACGGGGAAACACACAGGAGAGTAAAGCAGGAGGAGACACTCTTTGTTCTCGGCGGGTGTTTTTGTCATTTTTGTGAATATTATTAGCACCTCAATTGAGGGCGAGTGAGGCATGTTCTGTTTGAAGCCCCCAACGATGACTTCACTCTGACCTTGAGGCAGACGTCTTTCTCCTTCCCCCCAGAAGCTGTTTTACAAATCTCTGTAGTGAGAGCATTCATTTTTTAAACAGGATTCAGTCACCAGCACATACATATTGGTCATTAGTTAGCAGCAATTACGGTGTAATGGGGTCTTCAGACGGGCTGGCTAGTGTATTCAGCTGATTATCCTCTCCTGAGAAACCTTCTACGTTTCTATTAAGTTCCTATTGCATGCCATCGATCATCTTTTAAAACCTCTCGCAGTCCAGTTTGGTTCTGTCAATAGTTTTGGAATGGAACTTTGCATGTAATTATGTTGAATGATTAAAAGGAACTTTTCCCCTGGAGAACATCAGAGAAATTGGTGTTGCTCTACCGTATCTAAACTAATAAAAATGGTTTTATTTTTTAACGCAGATCTGAGTGTGAAATTTGAGTTATTGTGGCGGTGTAGTTGTAGATTTGTTACCTATCGCAATATTTATGATGCATTTATGCCCGACAGCGTCGAAATCACCAGTGGGAATTTTTGAGACCCAAATTTGGATGCACTGTGTGAATGACATTAAACGATCATAATTAGGTGGGATAATTGTGAATGCTGACTATAATTTAAAATCGTTAGTCAAGATTAGTTAGCAGGTCAACAGGCACTGTTTGTTTGGACATTTTATTTTTCTGCTTGTAGTCTCGGTTTGAACTGGTAAATTACTCACATACTGTGAAAATCCGTTATGCAATTTAGTTCTTTATTTTTAAACAAAGTCCCTTAAGCTTTGGGAAAGTGTTACAGTATAAAAGTCATTTTGTTATTTTTGTTATGTTCTGTTGATGATATTACTGTTAGTTACTCTGACAAATTGGAAGACAGATGGTCATGTGGTCTCAACATGGCGCCCCCATGAGGTGGGTAGGGGACATGCTCCATGTAAAACGAGAATGTTTTTATTTATTTATTTGTTTGTTTGTTTTTTAACAGAGACTGACATGATTGGTGTCTTTATATCATGTAAATCTACATCAATTTGACTATTTTTCAAACATACCATTTATTTTTGTGTAAAACTGCAGATTACCATTAAATATTTGCGTTATCTAATTAATAAAGAAATTATCAGACACATCCATTTTGTTCCAGTCAAAATCAATCAAATTACTTCATAATTATGACTTCAGTGCTTATGAGTTGAGACTTCGCCGGGGAGCTAAGCAGCATTAGATCAGCATTTAAAGAGAACTCATATACCATAACCTCATTCAACTTCGTATCAATTCTGAGAAAGACCAGCGTGTGTGTGACTGAAATCACAGTTTTTCTGAGGAGCTTATCTCATCTGAACTTTAATCAAAATCACACCATGAAAGATCAGAACAGGAAGTTAAATTCTCTCAGTGTCAGGTCAGGTGGAGGGAACAGGAAGTCACGATGAAGCCGTGCTTCAGAGAAATGGAAATACTGACACTGCAGAGCCCCTGTTCTATCACTGAGACAGCAGATCCCCTCCCTCTATCTCAGACTCTTCTGTAGTGGCTGATTTCACTGTGTTACTTTGTGTCACCATCTTGGAGACACAATGAAAGGAATTGGAACGGGTGGGAAATCAGATTTTTGGTCTTGCTGTTGATGCATCATCACACTGCCACACTGGTCAGTGAGTTAAAAAAATCCTCTAAATGTAACGATGGTTATAAAAAGGTTCTTTTTGCAACAATGCCGTAGAAGAACTATTTTTAGTTCCCCAAAGCACATTTCAGTCAAAGGTTTAAAAGAACCATTTCTTTTTAACCTTTTTCCACTACATCATTAAGCAACTTAATAAGCAGGTTCTTAGGATGTTAAAGGTTCATAGTACCATACAGCCTGACAAGAACCTTTTAGGAACTTTTATTTTATGGGTGTTGCATATTTGGGGCAGTTGTGGCCTACTGGTTAGTGAGTTGGGTTAGTAAACAGAAGGTTGCTGGTTTGATTCCAGCACCGGGGGGTTGCAACTTAAGTGCCCTTGAGCAAGGCACCTAACCCCCAATTGCTCCCCGGGTGCAGTAACGTGCTGCCCACTGCTCCGGGGGTGTGTGTGTGTGTGTTCACGACTTGCAGTGTGTGTTCACTCCTCACCAGTGATGTCACATTTCAGGTATGGGTTACCATATTCTGACGAATAAGTCACTTTCTATTTGCACACTTTCGTACCCTGGTTTTACTACTGTAGCGCAATAGAAATGAAGGCTTGTTTCACAAGTAAAAGTTCATGAAAAGTAATTTCGCTCTTGGAAGAAGAAAGGGAAAGAATTGGGGGATTAGATTGGAGAAAAAAATGGTATCTCATCAGACAAAGTGAAGTGAACCCAAGAACATTGTTTTAATAACTGAATCGTATAAAGCGCGAGAAAGAAAACATTGAAAAATTACCCAGAGTGTTCAAATCTATAATGCCGGCCAGCCATTAGTGTGTATTCACTGGTGCACACAGAATCCTTCGCTGGAGTTCCGGAGATTCCATTGCTTGGAGTTTCTCCCAAATGAAAAGTAAATAAATTGCCACTTTTTGAGGGAGCATCACAACAGAGTGAATTCTCTCTGAAACGAAAGGTTTCATTTGACTGTGTCAGCTGAATATATCAGATTTAAATGTTAGATGGTGACCCAACGGATTCCACGGACCCTCACCGCATTTGAATTTTTATTTTCTTGAACATATTTGTTTGGCCATTCGTACACGTTTTATCTATCTGAAACTGAGTGTAACAAACATCAGATACCGTTGGTGCTAAGCCCTTCCCGCGACACTCGCACAGACATAAAAGTAATAAACAAGCACATAGCTGAAGGGTTATAATAATGTTTTACAGGTAACTATATGGGAGAATCGAAACAGGCTGTTCAAAAGCTCCTCATGCAGCCAACCAAATGGATGATCTTACCAAGAACAAAATAAATGCCACGTTTGAACAGCATTTAAATAAATAAATGAATAAATGAATGTATTTTCCCATCTGAACTGAAGTGACTGATTGAAAGGCACTAAAATCATCAGGGCCACTTCAGATGTAAGAAATGATTGCAAATTGTGAACATGTTTACATTGGGGCGACGCGATTTGTTTTATTTGTCTCTAGTCACTGGGGTTTCAATTACCATGTGAAATGATTATTAAAAATGTGCTTATTTACTTCAGGGTCAGAAATGCCACTGAAAGTGACAAATCTGCTGTGGAGATCTCATTTGTGCCGGAACAAAATGTCCCTTGGGTAATTAGTATTTTTTATAAACCTTTTACTTATAGTTAATTTTTAAACTCAATGTGAAGTTATAGCACATCATTTATTGTGTGTATAATTTTTGTATTTGTGTATCTTTTTTTTGTTCCAAACAGTTTTATATGTGATATTGCTGATGTTGCAATTTATTGATTTAACATCGATCCTGGGGGCAGATTTTGTCCTTTTTCAAAAAACAGTATTTCTGACACTTGGACTCTATTTTCGCCAGGCCAACCACACGTCAAGCTGAAGTGTGAACTGAAGGACTGAATGAATGTTGAGTCAAGGATCAAAGCCAAATAGACTCCAGACTCACATCTTTAGAAAAAGCCCACGGGGTCGAGAGTGTGTGAACTCAGCAGGATTGTGCCTCTGTCCTCAGTTCTATGAAACAATAGTAACCCCGAAGGCAAAAAGAGAAAGAAAACAAGTGTAAAAGGGCCATGGTGTGCTGGAGCGTTCGTACGCGGCCCAGGTAATTACCGCATCTGTTAAGAGCTTTACCGATTGTTTTTCATCTCCACATGGCTGCCGCTCCTGAAAACCAATTACCTTGGGTGGTGTGGGGTTCGAGTGGGGGTGGTTGTTTGCAGTGAGAAAAACGCAACATCGCTGAACGTGCTTTATTCCTATTTTCTTTTCTTAACAGAGTGAAACAAAGTAAAAAAGTATCGTGCCTTGATGCATACACACGCATATTGCAATCTCCATAAAATTGATAAGGTACTCGGATCTATTTACATTATATACAGTATATATATGCAATTATGTTTATGGTGTGCTATAGTTCATTTAAATACAGCTATGTCGAGCATTAAGGCAGCCAGTTGCACGTTTAATGATTAACTTGCAACTATGCGCAGCGGCGCGCAAACAAACGGTGATGTTTCGAAACACTTCTCGTGTAATCATAAGCATATAAGTCAACTCGCTTGCATCAGATTATGAGTGGAGATAATATAGTGCAGTTCGGCAGGTAGGGAAGCAGCCAGTCAAATTACTGTTCATTATTGTAGCGCACTGGATCTTAATAAGGTTCTGCGAAAGGCCAGATAGAAATGTTGTTTTCCTGCGACACCAGACACCTTATCAGGGTCAAATAACCACCCGTTCATTTATGCATTCGTACTCCTTAATGAAATGCTATTGAACAGACGAATAAATGAGAAGAGCCCCCATTAACCGGTGATTAATTGATCTCATTTGTGGCGAGCACAACATTCCCCTCTTTTTCCTGTGACCCCAATCTCTGATTGTCCTTCGGTATCAGAAGGATGACTTTGAGGTTTCTCGTCACCGCCCCCCCGTCCCCCGCCTCTGTATTTGCTCAGCTCTGACTCGTAAGTTTCTGAGAAACGTATAAGCGGATTTGCGCTAATAAAAATTGAAAAAAGAACAGCGAACGGGGAACGATTTATATTGGAGAAAGTGTACGGCTTTATTCTCCTGGAGCGCAGCCCGATCAGCTTTGTAACTGAATCTGAACCCTTCCTCTTTTTTCCCGTTTTCGCATTTCCTTTAAACCACCGTGTCTAATTGCGATGACATTTTTAATTAAAAGTCAGGCGTGTGTGGTTGTTTGTTTGGGAAAGAATTATCCGTTTCTTTCTCGGCTTCCCTGTGCACAGATGTATCTTCCATCTATCTGGCTAATGAGGGGCGGGGGAGAACCTGCTGGAGGACTTGTTGATATTTGTCCTTCGCTAAGTGCCTTTCTGAGAGTTTGCGATTAGCACTAGCTCTCGTTTGAAGTTCCAGGATGTTAGCCGCCCTGAAAGAGGAACGATAAGAGATGGGATTCCACAGTTTCCACAGGGTTTTTCCATTAGAAAACAAAGCGCCTTCGCTTCTGCATGTTCCAAGTGTGAACGAGAAATCATTTTCATTTGATGAAAACTTTTGAAAGTTACCTTGTCCTTTGATGCACTGAAACTGAGAAATTTGGTGCTGTGACTCAATCGGGACAATGAGGAAGATATAAAGTACATATTAAACACTATATCTGCAGTTATGTGTAGCTGCCAGTATGAATTTCCGTGCTGGTCCAGGCTGGTTTATTCTGGTTAAAAGATGTAGTTGTAAAGCTGTATGACGTTCATTGTGCGAACACAATTGCAGGTGTCACGATTTGACTGTAAATTGCTTAAATATTGAGTTGTTTTCACTCAAATCAACAAGATAACACTGGAAAATTGTCAGTTATTTATTCATTTAGCGCTGTCACTTGCTGTGACTTTTGCATTTAAAGTGAACTGTCACTTTAAATCTGCTAGGCACACCAGCACCCAAACCTGCGGCGTCCATGCAAGATGTGCTGGTGATCAGCAATGCTGGTCTTTTCGGCACTTAGATATTGATCATGTAATTAATAGTAAGCGAAACGAAAACGTTGCCAACTTTATGAGAACGTTCCCTTTAGCTGGGTATTTATTTATGTATTACATGGCCTTATATGTGTTTATTCTTTAACAATATACATTTGTATACAGTTTAGGAGCCAAATACTGTATCACGTCACAAACCATTCCAGGGTTCGCACATCCATTCCTGCCTACCTCCAAGAGATTTTTGGGTATGTAGTTCTTCCAGCCCCATGAATACACGGCAGTGAGGTTCTAAAAGAGACCCGCTAGTTGTCTAAGTACGTGATGTTTGTGTGGGTCTGTGGTTTTGTGTGTGGGTTGAGCAGCAGTGTTGGTAAAAACAACCCCCTGACTTTGAAACAGCTGAGACCCTCATTTGGGGCAGTTTGGCAGGGCATCAGGAGCACCAGGTGTTGTCTTTGCACCCAGTGCTTTGAAGTGGGCATGCACGGACGTCCGACCTGGAAAGGTCCCCTTCTGTCAAAGAGAACGAGAACTGGGCACAGCATGTGCTGCACATGTGGCTCTTCATTTCATCTCGCATGTTTTTGGGTTTGTGCGCACGGTTTGTGAGGTTGACTGCGCGTGTGTGTGTTTAGAGCTTGCGAGAAATGATTGCAATCTCGGCCACTGAAAATGTGAGAAACGGCAGATTAACAGCTGCTACGGAGGGGCTGTGCCTATTTTCAGTTTGTTTTTGAGACTTCAAGGGCCCTTCAAGAATTCTGTCAATATCTCCGTAGATTCAGAACATACTGTGCTTAAACCGTACAGTGTCTCTGGAACACGATGAGCTGCAGACGCGCACCCTCACCAAAACAAAGAATGTGTTGTGTTGAAATAGCATTGTTTTCTTACTAATAATATTTGGATGCTGTACAATCGGAGTGTGTTTTTTTTATATAAAGTAAAGATTAATTTGATTAACTAGTCAAAACTTCAGGCATAAGGTTGCTAGCTTAAGCCAATGGATCAAGGTTTGGTTGTTTAGCTTCTGCCGGCAGTCCTCGCTGGTAGATGTTGCAACTACATTTATTTTTGCAGGTATAAATTTCCTGTGGCCGTTTGATACTTGTCCAATTGCATTTCCCTTGGATTTACTGGGGTAGAAGTGGTTTTCTCTAAGGTTAATAATGTTGAAGATAGGTTGTAATACCAGCAATACTCCAGTTTGACTCACTTTCCCGCCAACAATATCAGCTTATACCGGTATGATCTTCCTGGTGATTCTGGTTGACCTTGCTGCTTAAGCTTGTTAAAAAGCCTGATGGGAACCTCCAAGCATCCAAAACACAGCATATGCCGCTCTGGCTTCTTAGCAATACTGGAATTAAATCTCTACATATTTGGTTGCGAGTTAAGTCCTCATCTACTGCATTAGCTCTGCCAAAGAACAATTACGTTTCTGCTTGTTGGCTTGCCATGTGAAACCACGTGTTTCTAAGAACCTGTAACACAATCAGATCTGACATGAAACATGATACGAAGCTGAAGCTGGCTGTGATGCCACCCGACAAGTTCTGGAAGGAGTTAAGCTAATGTTAACCAATCACCATCAGCGTGACTGCTCACAGGTTTAATTTCCCGCGCTTAAGGTGTCGCGTACGTAGCGACACCTTAAGCGTACGTAGCAGGCTCGCGTGGTATTTGAATTAAATTAAATTTTAATCTCCAAATCATAAAGCAAATGTTCGGTTTTCACGTAAGACATTTACTTTAAGGGGCATGTGAGAAGATATCTTCATCAATTTTGAGGCTTTATAGAGTCATTTTAAAGTACTGTCGGTGTCAGGTACTCATTTCCTGCGACTTTGTGGTTTTGGCCATTGAACTGCGCTGTGAGCCAGCAGAGATAATATAAGGATGTTGTGACAGAGCACTCTTGGAAGAATGAATGAGACAAATTGTGTCACTGGTCATTTTGCTTAACCGTGTACAAGTACATCAGATGACCAAATTTAAAACACATTTTTGTAGCTTGGTTTGAGCTAATGAAAACAGAACAATCATACTTATGTTGTAAGACTTTACGTATGCAAAATGGAATAAGTAAAATGTCAATGGTGACTTTAAAGTGACTTTGAGGCCAATCAGAATATAAGTGCTAAAACATGACTATTGTATTTGTAAGTGTGGGATACTAAAACGCTTGTCGGCATATGATTTCAGTCACCTTGAGAAAAATGCGTTCTTTTAAAAATGCAACTTTAATGATTTAATCAAAACGTAATAAAAAACAAATCAAACTAAACAGAACGGAGTGGAAAATTACATTCTTGGTATGGGAAAGAGGTTAATCTCCAGATTTGTAATAATTTATTTATTTACTACTCTACAGCTGTTTGACTGACAGATAACACAGCCAATCACAGTTTGATGTCACAGTGTACCAACACCCAGTGTCTTGGCGATAATTCTTACTGATTATGGTTTTTGAGGGCGAGTTCAAGACTTGTACGGCCGTTTGAAGCATGTGTAAAGATTTCATGCTATTATGATGTAATTTTAATGCCGTTTTGATCCATCGTGTTCCATTTTAAACTTTCTAACTCATTTTCACGGTCAAAAAAGAAACTCTTATTACGATTAAATAGACCACTGATGTGGCCGAGTACAAAGGCTAGTGCTGTGATCACACAAGATCTTAGTTTAATGTTTCAAGGCACTTTTCTTTGTACTTTCATTCAATGTCCTCAGAGTGTCTCTGCACATTAATATCAAGCTAATGTTCCTTTGTACTTTCTGGAGGAAGAATCATTTATCACATGGATCTTTAGGAAAAATCCGCCGTGAGATCTTCTGGGTGTTAACTACCAACGCCTTCCAGTGATTCTGTTGTTGCTGTAGGAACATAACCCACCCTTTTCACACAAACACAAACACACACACACACACACACACACAAGTTTGATTCACAATATTAGTGACGACATCTCATAGACTTCCATCGTTTTATATCATATTAATGATATTTTGTATCCCCAAGCCTCTTGTATCATTCTTTTTCCAATACTGTATTCCTCCAAATCCTCACCTCACACACAAATCTGTTTCTATTATTACATTTCAAGTGAAACATGACTGATTTATGAGCCTTTTTCTAGGGTGGACCACCTAAAATGTCCTCGTAGGTCAGTTTTTGACGCATTACGCTTTAATTCTGAGGTCACCATTTTTAAAAATGTACAACCATGCCTACAACCTATAGTGCACAAACCTCATAAATCCATTTCGGTTTGATTCCAAATGTAATCTTGTGATCCGTTTCAGTGTTGTTAATCAGAATTCACTCCTGTTAAAGCATGTCAGTGTGACTTCTGTCTGAGAACACAGGAGACAGCGTGGCCGCTGAGGCCTCGTGCCCTGAGGCTCTGGAGTCCAGGCTTTATAAATGAAGAATGTGAGTCTGTCCAG
>JAZGTI010001570.1:0-39425 GCA_036877585.1 Botia kubotai
TTTACATTTAACAAACAAACAGATTTTACTTAACAGGTTATATTGGTGTTGCTTTTGCTTGTGAGAAGTTTAATAACTTAAAAAATATCTAACAATATCTAAGTACTAGGTAAACTTTGGCTCCTCATTCTTAAAATTAACAAGTTTAATGTTCAGTGTGGATAGACAAATAGCTTGCCACTGGAAACGTGTTGCAGCTGGTTAAGTAACAGCACGGAGTTCTTGGTCTGCCGCCAGTACACACCGTAGACTGACTGACAGGGTTGTCCATTAGTGCTTTGATCAGAGGAAGTGGCTCCTCTGATCTCAAGCTGCATTCCCACACCACTAAGAGGCTGATGATCTTACCAGCTGATCCCAGACCTGCACTTTGACCTCCAGAGTTCATATATAATAGCTCACATATGAAGACAGAATTGTACATTAGGATGACTTGAGACCAAGTGGATATAGCAAAGTGATCCAGAGGGGAGAAAAGCAGGTAGATTAAATAGTCAGATGTCTCTGGGGAGAGCAGAACATATTCAATAGGGAATTATGGATTTATAATTGAGTTTAGACAGCTTGTGTCAGTAGCTCAAATTTGATTGGAGGATGGCAAAATGATGTCAGCTGAGTGAGATCTGAAGAGAACTTAATCTTTGACTCCCGCCATTCTCAGCAGGATGTCTGTGTGTGTGAGTGTGTGTGTGTCTTTGTGTGAGCAAATGTGCATTGTACTGTTAAAGCTGTTCTGTGGATTGGCCCCCCATGTATGCAAGCCTTTGTGTATTTGCCTTTTGCAAAATG
Organism: Botia kubotai; assembly: GCA_036877585.1. Classification (NCBI taxonomy): domain Eukaryota; kingdom Metazoa; phylum Chordata; class Actinopteri; order Cypriniformes; family Botiidae; genus Botia; species Botia kubotai. The sequence goes on from JAZGTI010001570.1 coordinate 790, forward strand.
AAATAATAGCACAATGTAAAACAGGCTAAATTTAATCCATATCCAGTGTTTGTTCTCTGCAAAATCCATTTTAAATCCCATTACTGTTGAAGTGAATGCTTATTTATTTATTTTTTCTCTTATTCTATCTAAAAGAGTTTTAAAATGGTTAAAACACATTTGTGGTTGACTTTAAATTTATTTTCCAGAAATTGTTTTCAGTGTACAGTTTGTAGAACATAATGAAATGTAATGCATTAGATAACATAATGGCCGATGGCATTGTCTTGGGTCCTGTGATGTGGGGGGTCCACAGCTCTCTATATAGTCTTTTATTGGGCCCTCTATATAGTCTTTTATAAGATCAGGGGAAAGGGGGCCCTACCACTGTGGCCACTGTTTGTATGTATTTACATGTGTACTTTATCTTGTGTGTGTGTATGTATATACCATATGTTAAAATATTTCATGCAACGTGTTGCATTATTCACATGCTAAACCTTTTGCCTTCAATTAATAACATATTACTAAGGAAAGAGGATATGCTGTAAAAAATGTAACATCCATCTACTTTCAGTGGCTTTTTCTCTGTAGGGTCCCAGTGTGTAATGGGCCACAGACAGGAACAAACGTGTAACAGTATTTTTTTTAGCTTTGTTGAACTGTGCAAGCAACAGTTACCCATTAGAGACATTATATCTTCGCTAATGAAGTCAAGGCAAGTTTTTCTTAAAACATGCTATTCTGAGGGATCCCACAGCACGCTATTTACTCAACATTGACGTATTTAACCCAGCCTGTTGATCCGCAAGCCTACATTCACGCCTCTCATCTGTTGCGCACCGAGTCGCAAAACATCAAAGGCCCTCATCAACAAACGGAGGCGCAAAAGACTCGCATAAAAGCTTGATTGTAGATGAAGCAGCTGATTATAATTGCATTTTGTATTCAGTCTTTCCCCACTCTCTATCGAGCTGCCAGCTTTTTTTCCTGTCATTCAGTAATGTGGGAGAGTGCTCTCATTAGGATTCAAGCGTGATGCTCGCTAACTTAATTAAGCATAAGATAGACGCGCGCACAGATGCGATCTGATCTCTGTGTGCGAGCCCACGTTTAGCCTCTGTTTAAGGGTTCTCAGAGGATGTGATGAAGGCATGATGGGGTATCTTGTCAGGTGGGTCTGTTTCTGTGGCATGCTTTTTGGCAGCTAAAGAATGAGCGCTAGATGCAGGAATCACCTGAGAATCTTGTTGAAAGACGCAATTGTTTCTTTTTCTCTTCCCTATAGAGGCAATCAGCTCGTAAGTGTTTCTATTTTAGATGTGTAACATTAGCTCTGTTCTCTTGATGACTAAAGGAACCATATGGTTATAAAATCATTTTTGTAGAAACACGCGTATTTACTTGTCACTGTTTGATTTAAAGGCTTGGGAAAGAAACTGGGGGTGTATATCAGTGGGGGTGTTGATTGATTGATGTATGAACATAAAATCAGTTTTAGACAGCCCTGATGGATGCTTTTTATAATCAGCCAAATGAGTCTAATAAAAACCTGGTGAAATGCAAACTAAGTACAAAACCATTCCGCAGTGGCCTTCTAAACCTAAACTTTATATGCATTTGTCTGAAAGTGATCAATGCTGTAAGTCCTTATTGGCACGACAACACCACACAAAGCACAGTTTTCCAAAATGAGCAATTAAAAGAACATACACATTAAAGACAATGTACAGATTAAAACTATGCAAGATTCAATATCAAATTTTAATTAGGCCTTTAATATGTTTTGGTCATCTTATGGGGACTTTCAGACATAATGACTTTTATATTGTACAAACTGTATATTCTATCCCCTAACTCTCACTATACCCATAAACGCAACCCTCACAGAAACCTTTATGCTTTTTTACATTTAAAAAGAATTGTGTCCCCACAATGTAGGACATGTGATCCCCACTGTGGTAGAAAAACATGTACACACACACGCACATACGCTCGCATGCACACACACAAAAGTATAAATATGCGTTAACCGCAAGGGGTCGCTGTTGTTTTGCAGTGATTACAATTTGATTAGCAACGATCATCGTTATTGCCGTTCATTAATGGTCGTCAAAAGCGTAAAAAAGCGTTTCTGTTTTACCAAATGTATGTATTTGGGAGCAAAAACAGGACCTGCCAAGAAAACAAACTTTGCGTCTTAATGTGTCTAACTTTACATTTATTTAAAAAGTGGAGGACAAAATTTATCATAATCATTTATCATAATCATGTCAAAAATATACGCTGCATCAGGTGTGTAGTTGAGATGCGCAGCGATACAATGATGTTCATCTAAAGAACTTTATTTGTATAGATGTCTGCAGGGATTATAGATGTGAAGCCTCAGGTGATAATTTAACCCTATGCCTCAGTTTGGACTTGCCAGTATCTGCGCGGGAGTGAAGAGAGGAGGTTGGCGCAGGAACATCTTAAACCCTAAGGCGCTCATTTTTTTAAAGCGCACGTCAGCTGATGGCGTTTGTGTCTTTTCATATAAACTCGTGTTGTAACAGAAGAAGCTTCTCTTGTCGGTTGGCCATGTGAGCGCTTTTTAATAACATTAGAAAAATCTTCTGTCGAGTGAAGCCAGCCAAGTCATGCGCTGTGGATGTTATTCTAATCGAGAATAAACATATGGAAAGCGCGCAACTGTGCGGTTGAGCAACTTTTAGGATGTGCAGGGTAATTCCGCATTAGAGGATGCGAGTACGGATGCGGAGGAAACTGAGATCCTGCCCTACGAATCAAACATCAGGGTGAAAAAATCCCACAGAAACGCCTCCAACCCCGCCAGACTTTACTAGAAAGACAAAAGTATTTAAGGTACGGCAACTAAATTCACTCGCTCCTATACCAAACACCGAAATACCGCAGACTGATCCTTCTTTTTTGGCAAAGTGAGTAACGTGATGTAAAGTGAGATACAACGACGCATGGAAAAATTACTTCGGATGTTAGAAAAGCACAATGTTTTTAAGGATCTGCCGCGCAACGACGAAACATAGTGTCATCTAATTGAATCCTCAAGGATCCTTATAAAGCACATCAATTTAAACATAAAACGTTTTGGGATGTCCGGACTTAAATCTTTTAACCGACCGTAAGTAAAGTAAACCGACCCCGATGTAAACTGAAGAACAATGAATACGTCAGGATATACTCCACGTGAAATACTGGAACTTAATAGCGCAATTGTGTGATCATCTCCTCGGATAGCGCGCAAGTCTCTGCCACGGCCGTTTGCGCTTTAATTGCCCTTTTGCGTCAGGATGGAAGTTTATCACAAAGCGCAAACAAACATGTTGCGTCTTCATACTCTGCATTTCATTATAATGCTGCTCGAAGGTAAGTTAATATATAGTATATTCTGACGCTTGTCACCTGCGCACTTCTTTTTTGTTTTTGCTTATTAATATGACTTACTGCGGTTACTGCATGGCATTTCCCATATTGGAACAAAAGTGAAAGTCCTAGTCATAAATCAATCAACTCTTCATTTGGATCATAACATAAATCACATCGATTGAAATTAACGTGCGTTATTGTGTATAAACAGGAATATCGAGCTGAGACCATTTATGCCATAACTGGGGAATTCTAACGCCCTCAGATCTGGCACTCTGTCCCTTTCCTCTACCCCACACGCAGACAGACAGACCTCTAAAGTTACCCTTTGTGAGGATCTTTTATGGATGCACAATTACTATACCTACCCCTTACAAAACCTGTTGACATTGACATTTAAGGCAGATAAGGCACATAAAAGCAAAACATTCTGGACTTTATGATGGGGAGCCACTAAAGACCTCAGTGTCTCTCACTGGACCCGCTCCAAACCAATGTACTGGGCCCTGTGAATTTTGACAACAACCCTGAGCCCAGAAATTGGCTTTGCACAGCATTTTGCACATTTCATTTGTTAAATACGTTTAGGCAAGGTGCGGTAAATTACAGGTAACATTAAAAACAGGCAAACTAATTCATTATATGAAAAACCTAAATTAATGAGGCATCTTTTTCCTTGCTTGTTCTCTAACTGTCTCTCGCTTTTAATTCTTGTCCACCTCCGTCTGCACCTCAGTGATCTTGTCTTATGAGGGAACATGTAGTAGTTAGTGCTGAAATGCCCTTGGAATTATCCAGGTCTGTGAGCTTAATGTTCAGCAGGCCCATACATTACTCACAGTATTGAACACTGTGAGAAACAGAAGTGGATGGTTTCACTATTAGGTTGCAGAGATGTATGAGAATTGCTGAACAGCACACCTTCACTGAATAATGAATGATTGTATTTGATGAGTGCTGGTAGACCGAAGTGTAAAAAATTGAGAGCGGTCGAATATCGGAACCCCTTAAACAACTTATTTAATGCAAAAGGATTTGGTAGAGTTCCAATTATTGACAAAATGTTACAAGTTGTAAAGTATGGCTGGTATGCAAAGCAACACTAACAAATGTTACGCACAACCAACAATGAATGCACACAAATTGTACTGTACAAAAATTTGTGTAACTAAGGAGCAATCGGTGTGAAAAAATGAACAGAAACCTTTCTTCTGTTGTGTCACCAGAGTAATTACACAAACCATTGTGCCTTAGAAATGTAGAAATTGAGTTCAGCATTCAAAAAAGAGCATGTCAAGGGCAAGACTGTTGCTTTTACGTGAATCAGTTTTACAAAGATCAGTTTAAACACAGAGTAAAAGAACACTGCTTGAATTCAGTCTCAATTTGGATTCTGTATATTTTACAAGCTTGAGAGCTTGTCTAAAGACATAGATATCATAGTTGTTTTACGCCATGAATAGAATCACTCTGTAAACCATAAGAATTAGTGATGTTATGCGTAAGCATGAAAGGACCAGTGATATACTGCCATTTGTCCTGATTTCAGCTATCACACACCAGTTTACTCAGACATTTAATGGAGTACATTTTATTGAGGTATGATGGACCTATTTTCTCAGTAACGGTTAGAGTTACAGCTGTACATCTGTTCTTATTATTATGCCATTTGGTACTTGTTTCCTTTAGTGTTGACATTAAACAGTGACAGTTTTAGAGTATTCCTGATCTACACAGATTGTATGCAGTTTTCACTATAGAATGGCATACAAGAATGTAATTTTTCCATAATGAAAGTTGCTATAGTAATGTACTCTTATAGTTGTTAAAGTAATGTAAAGTGTATAGGGTTATTAGGCTTTATGCATAATGTACATTGTTTTAATCTGCATATGTAAAAACAGCAAAACCTGCATGCACACAAAAATAGTTAGATTTGATGTTGTTTATATTTATATGATGGCATACCATGGTCTGTGCCCAGCACACTTTCTAATTCGTAATTTGTGAAAGATTATGCATTCACATTCACAGGCTTTTGGCATCGCACAATTCCTCTAAATAACGGTAAATGGTTCGTAAAACACCTTTCTGAATATTCATGATCTTATTTGCATATAAATATGGTCCTGTTTCTACATGGATTTGTTTGTGGAAAAAATGTAATAACCAAGGACGAAAGCCAAAACAAAAAGTTTTTGGAAAGCAGAGCTATTGCAGAAGTTCTGTAGAAGCCTACAATCATTTTTTCTGCTGGTTTAATATTAGTGTTTCTGATAAAAGAGCAAATCCAGAGTGGCAGCAGGTAACAGCAGCTGTCAAAACAGGTTCTTTAGAACATCAAACAGATACTGTGATGAACAAAAGTGGTCCAGTATTAAAGTTTCATACCGATCAAATGCTGGAAATTAAAAAGAACAATTTTTACACTTGATGATATGTGTGCAAGAGGGATGGCACATGCTCTACGTAATGTGTGCCAAACTGGAAAAAGTAACAAAACAAAAAATCGAATCCACCCCCCTCAAACTGACAACTTTTTGCATTTTTGCAATATGTATGAGCTTGTAATTTCTTTATCTGATTTGCAACCAAACTGCTGCTGCAGTGAGAAGAATGCACTAATGATGCACTAATAGTTGTGGCCAGGTGGTGTAGGCACCCCATCTTTTAGGGTAACGTGCAGTATTGCACAAGAAATGCAGCAAATCTTGAGATGGATGCAAGCTGATTGTGCTTGCATGAGCACCACGGCTCAGCTGTGACTTCAGTATCACCTGCAGAAAGAGCTGAAATATAGAATATATTATATAATAGAATAGAAAATAAAGAAATGTTATCATACAACAAAACGCATCTACCACCCATAGTTTAAGCTTAAGTTGGTTATTAACCACTAGATTAGGTGTAGGAATCTTGTGTTGACTAAGGCCATGTTACCACTGTGTTGGTGAAAGATTTTTGCACAGTACAAGTTTATGTTACCAATAATGTTGCAGATAGGGAATAATTCCCTGTTACCTTGCACTTATAAATTTGCACAATAGTCCTCAAAAGGCTGATCAGGAGACCAATGTGACTCAGATGTTTATTTTGAGATGATGACCACATGGAAACAATGGTTTTAATGTACTAATGAACAAAATATTTCCAGTGACAATATTTTTTTTAATAATTTGGCACTGTTATATGAAAATGTCACCAGCCAAAATTCACTTCATGTCAAAGTACAGCTAACTAATGCATTATGCATGAACTTCAGAATGTTTAGTATGTATTTTTTAAACTAGAAAACTAGGATTCCATTTTTCATTGTGAGAACAGAGGAAATGTTGCAGACTGACAGTCAAAGGAGCATTGTGCTATTCAGCACAAAACTCAAGACAGAAATTTGAGTGCTGACTGTAAACTATAAATGCAATATACATTATTAGGTTATATATTAATATATATATATAATATAATATATAATATATAATATTTCTATGTTTAAGAAACAACGTAATTACATATTTTATCTCTAAAACAACTATGCCAGGAGCTCAAAACATTTTTTTATGTACACTACTGGACAACTGTTCAGGGTTTTTTACATTAAAATAATAGTAAACTTTAAAAAACTATAAATAGCACAAATGGAACAATAGTAATTATGCTGTGACTAAAGGCATCCAAAATAAATCAAGACTGTTAGATTTTAGCATCTCTAAAGTACCCATCCTTTGCCTAAGAATTGCGAAATTGTACTCTTAGCTTTATATTACTTTTAGCTTTTTGAGGCATCACTCTTGACCCATATTACTTTTAAACTGTATTAAACAAGTTCATTTCTATGCTGGGCTTTTATTGGCTGCTTTTTTCATTACTTGGTCAAAGTCACCCATTACAAAAACATTTTTAAATAGAATTGTGGCTCTGTAATGTATGTGGGTGGGCAGAAATTTGTCTACAAAGCTAATTTAAAACGTTTTAAAAACATTCAGATCAAGTAGTTTTTGAGATTATGAGAAACATTTTACTCAAGTGCCCTTTAACTTTTGACTGGTAATGTAGAGTATATTGCGTGCTGACTGCAGTAATTTTGAGCTGTTAGAGGAGTTAAACACAGCTATATTTGGATGATATGTGCATTGAACACAGGAAAAAAACTTCAAAAGTACCTGAATATGCAGCCTGTTCATTAAGACAATATTCACACAATGCTTAGCGTCTTCTGAGAGCAATTTTCTACTGTGGTTGAAGAGTAGTGAAGCATATAAGCTGTAGTTTTATCCACTGAAAAGCATGTTTAGCGGTTAAGTGTTTGTCTCACCTGGGACCAGAACCAGCCATCCTCCTCTGGTTGCCTCATTACCCTAGAGCTGCGCTGGTGCCCACAGAGAGGACTGGACTGCTGAGATATTTCAACACCATTGTGTGAGTGCCAGCATACACAGTGCAACAATGCTTAGTTCCCCCAAAAAACTTGATTTAGTTTTAGGTTTTAATATGTTACTTATAAACGAAAAATATAGCAAATATAGCCCTTTTTTTTACAAATCTCGTTCCTGCAATTTAGGTTCAGTGATGCCCTTCAGCCCAGTTGAACATGTTTTACAGTATGACACAGTACAGTAACATACACATTACAGCATGTTACCTCACATTACCTCCGGGAAGATTTCTGCAGAACTCTATGTGGTGACACGTGAAATATTCCCTGCATTAACTGCCACCAATTCATGAATATGCAAAACCAAATCACAATGAGCCTACGTTTTTGTGACAGGTGCAGTTTTACTGAGACACAGTGACTGACACATGCCTTAATGACGCTAATGTACGAAATATCCCATAGTCATTAAGAATATATATATATATATATATATATATACAGTAAAGTGCAAAAGTCTTAGGCCAATTAGACCATATATAATTATTTGTCAATTCCTTTTGTAGCATACAATCATAAAATACAGGACAATTTTAGGGAGTATTAAAAAAAATAGAAAGAAATCTGAAAAACAGCTTAGTATTTAGTGTGACCTCCAGTTCCTTACAATTGAGCAATAGCGGGAAACTGGCTCTCTTTCTTCTAAACCTAAATGGAATGGAAATCTAACTTATAATTCTAATTTAATGACTTAAGGACAGTCTCCCCAAAACATTTTAAGATGTGCTTAGTGCAGGGCAGGTCACACTAAATACTGACTTTTGTCTGAAGAAGCCATTTCATTCTGAAAATGTTATGTTTGTGCACATAATTTCAGTTTGTATCTTGAGAAAGAGGAGACTGAAAAATAAATATGGATGGTCATTATTACTAACAAAACAACAAAGCTGGTGGTGGCCAAAGACTTTTGCACAGTACTGTATACAATAATATTATCAATGAGTAAGAAGTATTTCTGGACTATTTCACCTAGCAGGTGTGAAAAAATTACATCTGGACACTGTCTGTAACTTGTCAAATAGTGATCAACTGATTATTATAACTAATATAGAATATTAGCATTGAGCATATACCCTGTCTGGACTGCAGTGGTGGAATGATTCTGCACAGTTCCAGTAGTGTTGGCTGCATTATAATAGTCTGCTGCATCCTCCCTGGGGAAGGTGGGGAATTGCGGCATGAAAATTGCATTTAGCACTTTTAGCTTTTTAGGGTGTTTTGGCATCTTTCTTTAAATTGCATAATTTCTTTAGTGAATCAGGCACTACCGTATACATCAACACAGACCCTGTGCAAACAAATGGGCAGGTGCAATTCATTCTTCAAATATTCTGCCATGAAAATTTATTGTTTCTATTTATGTTTTGCTGTCCCTGTTTTGATTTTTATAAAAACCCATTTGGTCCTATCACTGTGTAACATTTGCGAGAGAAATTGTGGTTAAAGGGATAGTTAACCCAAAAAATGAAAATCCCTTAATCGTTTATTCACCCCCATGTCATTCCAAACCTGTATGACATCTTCGCTTCTGTGAATATTTTTTTAAGAAATGTCTTGTGGGTTTGTGTCCATACGATGGAAAAATGGCCGTCACTGTTATTTGGTTACCAACATACCTCAGATGTACTTCTTTTTTCATGATGAATAAGAAGTATTTTTTGGTTATTATTTTGTCAAGACGGTGTGGCAGATATTTACATTTGGACCCTGGCAGCAACCTTTAAATAGTAAATCAACTAATTCAGATGTCTGGACTGCGTGGTGGAATGACACTGCACAGTCCCAGTAAAGTTTGCTGCATCCTGATACAGTAGTTATTTTTTAGTAGTTACAGTAATTGCATTAGGAATGTGTGGCATGATCCTGTTTCTTTCACATAGCATTTAAATCTGAGTCTGTTTTAAACCGAGTGCAAACTACAATTCTGGACATGATCTGGCTGTCTGAGAAATTAAAAAAATCCTACAAAGGTTCTTGGAATCCTAGGTCAAAATCGGTAATCTTCCGCTGTTGGTTTGACATGTTCATCGACATCAATCGATAACGGACATCGATAATGTCCAAATAATAAAATAAAACCCAATCAATTTTGAGGGACAGTCCTGCAGTGTGGCTTATCCTATGACAGTCAGAAAAACAATAGGATCACGGATTTAACGTTAAAGATGTTTTTGTTTGCTAGCCACCATTTCAATCCCACCATCACCAAAGTGTCATAGATTGATACTGTAACACTCCAGATCTGTCTTGCATGGGTCAGTTTTGCAAATCTTGACTGTCATACAGTCTGACATTAATGACAGCTGAGTTTCCACAGTGTGACATGGCTTATAGCTGGGATCATGTTCACACAGTCTGACAAGCAACAATCATAAAGAGCTATTAAAATCATACAGCGTCCACCCGGCTTTGGGGTGCGTTTGTGGTCAAGGAAAATAATGGACTGTAACCATTATGTCTGAGATGCAGTCTAATAGGAGTTCTTACCTCTGAGTTTGATCCTGCTCCTGCAGGAATTAATGGCTGAAAAACAGTTTTGGGGAGGAAATAAAGTGAGCTTACTATGGGAATGGTGATTTAATCACCTGTGCAGCAGAATGTGCTGATTCTAGTGGATTTCAGCCTTTTACTAATAACTATTCAGGAAGGCATTTACAGATAATTATAGTCAATTAGTGTAATCAATGAAAGGTCCTTCACCTAACCAAGGATGATCACTCTTGATAAAATGCAGAAAGTTTAAGGTGAAGTGTGTAATTTTGGATGTTAAAATACTTCTATCTCAGCTTAATGTACAGAGATGATGTATAATAATTTATTTGTAGACTGATTTCCTCATAAAGGCTTTCTGCTTTAGGCATCATCAAAACATGACTATACTTATTTGAGCATCTAGCCCAACAAAGAAAAATTGGCTCAACCAGTCATGTGAGTTTGGGGCGGGGCTAGAAGGAATCCGACCAATGTCAGAAGGGGGTTTTGTTTTAAAAACCTGTTAGAAAAACAATCATAGAGTTTGCAGTTCTGTTTGGTGCAGGAATGGCACACTTTCAATGTACATACACAGGCTGTTAAATTGCTTTTTGGAGAAAGTTTGTCTTTAATGAAACTTGGCTGTGGAAAGAGTTTATTTTGAACTGTATAGTGATCAGACAGAAACACATCTGTTCTTGTGTAATTCATATGATATTTTTCATTAATAGCACATAACTAACGCATTCAGGCACTAGCAAATAAGTTATGCTTAAGTACTACAAGTAATTGCTGATGAAAGAGTAACAGGTTACATTCATATGTAGTAATGCTCACTGTAAATAGACTAAATGTGAACTAAATGTGCATAGGACAGATGGGTTAAAAACCCAAATTTCCTTTCATTTATTTTCATTTGATTGCTTACTAAAACAAATAATAGTAATAAACATATTCATATACAATATAAATATTTATCATTCATCTGCTGGTAATGTCATGTATCTGTGTACAGCCATCTGTTATGTATTAACGTTATGTATACTACTCAAGAGTAGTATGTAATACAATATCTGCTTCATTATTGTTCCATGGTGAGTTATGCTATCCAGAATTGATGTTTCTGGTAGTTCACATAATAACATCAAGCTACATTCATATGTCATGGTGCTTCTCAGTATGATGGGTGACTTTCAGGAATTGGGAATTGTGACCCATTTATGTCCCAATGACTGTAGATATAATTAAGATAATGATTAATGATAAAGATTTTATTTGATTAATGAACAGATATATTTCCTTGTTTAGTCAGATTGGCTTATCTTTAGGAATCTGTCTCACTATTAAATTTTTTTAATAAAACTTGGAACAGATTGAGATTCTCCACATGGAGAGTTGACTGTCCTCATTTGGTCTGTGTCTTTCACCACAGTAAATACACATGACTTAACGTGCTTTTATAATGAGCTACAGTAGTAGGAAGCAAAGGAAGAGCAGTACGGTAAGAAACTTTTCTGCTGATTCTGTCTGCTTTATTTCCTTCTAATAAGGGATAACTTACACTATCACTATAGCACATACAGTTCTTGTGTAAGACATTGTAATGCTGGAACAGAAAATAGCCTCCTCCAAACTGTTACCTCAAACTTGAAAGAACAAAATTATCTTAGATTTTATTTGCCTGGTGTACTGTAGATTTATATTTCCTCCGCTTTGAAACTAAGGGTCTAAATTTGCACCACAAAACAGTCCAAGAACATTTTTCTTTACAACCAGACTTTACAATTGGCATATGAATTTAGGAAACTACTGTCAGACTGCTAATAGTGTGGTGTGATGTGTGAATCAGAATCACTCCAGAGAACATGTTTCCACTGGTGTCAGTCTGAGTGCTGTTGTATGCCCTTGGAAATCAGTTTAATGAAGCCCCTGACGAACAGCTCTCGTGCTGATATTGGTCTCCAGAAGCACTTTGGAACTCAGCAGTGAGTGTTGAGATAGAGAATAGATGACGTTTACACACTGTGCTTAGCTGCTCCTAGACACTTGTGCTTTCACAGTAACAGCCTGTTCTGGACAGAAATGAAGCACAAGGATTTCTTGGAAAAGGTGACCGAGGGTATCATGTTAATTACTAACTATCAGTAATATTTCAGCATTTCATTAACAGCATTTACTGAGAAGTTACTGGAGTAATAAGAAGGCAAGACATGTATGTGAAAGAAAAAGTGATAGCGAGAATGATGGAATATGTGTGTTTACCTGTTCCTACTGTGACGTGCCCACTGAGAAATCGATAACTTTGTTGTAGTATTATGTCAGAGTTTACTGTGAAGTGATACAAAACAGTAAATTGTCCCAGTGGTGTTCTGGTCCAATATCAACACTCTTGACACATGATATATGTTCTTGATATATATAAATATATATAATATATATTTCCAACCCCTTTCATTGTCCAACCCCTGTGTATATATATATATATATATATACTCCATATATATATATATATATATATATATATATATATACACATACATATATATATGTTATAATAGTACCGGTCAAGATGACTTATAGTACTGGTCAAGATGACCTGTAGTACTAGTCTAGATGACTTGACTCGTAGAATGGGCCAGATGACTCGCAGAACCCAGATAAACAGTTATTATCAGGGAATAACAGACCTCATGACCATTAGAATCAAGTATTCCAGAGAACAGCGTAATAAAAATATTTACACAATACATGGTCAAACATATGTAGACACCTCATTTATTGGATACAGTGTGGAAAAATATGATTGACATGCACAAAGCTCAGACATGAACTTTGATTGAATACAGCTAGATGAATTGGAGCTCCAGAGCCCATGATCTAACATCAGCACCTGACCTCATTGATGTTCTTGTGTCTAAATCCCATTTAGACATGAAAGTTCCATCTCATGGAAAGCGTTCAGAGACCAATTAGCATAGAGGACCATCAGGACCAGAAGCATAGAGAAACAAACTGCCTTTTAATGCCTTTTTTAATAAAACGTTCAACATGACACGTGCGTGCAATGTTTGGGTGTCTAGTGTTTGAAGTAGCTAGTAACAGGTTTTGTGTTGTCACAAGCACATTAAAAGTGCTGCTTATTTATCTCGTAATGTGGTAAAGCCAGAAACATGTTTAACAGGGTATACAATCATAATGTTTTGATGTTTTTTGGCATTTATTCTAGAAAAGTCAATCGACTGATTTAAATGTTGTGAAGGCACTGAAACTGAACACATCACCTTAGAGAAACCGTGGGCAGATTAACATTTTCTAACTTGTTTTAACTGAATGTTTTAATTCTGTTTTAAAATTGGTTTATTTCTGTTACAGAAACAAATGCTGTAAAAAAAGAGGTATGGCTCTTTAGGGTCAATTGTATCTTTAAAACAACTGTTCTGTATGATTCATCAGTGCATGTGAGTCTAGCAATAGGAAATTAATCTTTCAATTATCAAATGTAATTAGCTTTCTTGCCTTAAAATGTGTTTTTTTTCTGTTGAAATAATTAAGTCCATAGTCAGTAAAAAACAGTATTAACTGAGAACAATATACTTAGACTATATTTCACAATCCAATTAAATTCCAGTCAACAAAATCCTGCCATACTTTATTTCCCACTCAATATTCTATTTCTCTCCAAAACACAGTAAACATCACACAGCAGAGGCTAAATGTATTGCGAGTGTCTGGTTGTCGCGTTTAAAGGTCAATTTCATACGTCTCCCCTGGTGCTGTTATGAGTTTGATTAGTGTGTGAGGGTCATAATCTATCAGCGTTTATCAAAGCCCAAACTAGTCCTTCTCATCACTTGATTAATCATCCCCACTGTTAAACTTCTAGTGTCTCACCCTTCAATCACAGAAAACCCAAATGACCACAGTCATCTCACCGATTCAGTCAGTGAGTCAGTGGCTGCATGTAAATGGAGAGGCATCTGACTGTTTTAGAGTTTATATAATCACCCTTTTGCCTTTCTGTATTGTAACCGAAGCTCTGCGGGCGTCAGGATCTGAGCATGATGCGCCATAAAGGTCATCTTGCGATTGGTGAACCCATCTGCCAATCACGTTTGAGCTTGAGGCTTTAGCTGTCTCCTCAATGAGCCTGCAAGGATAATATCTCGGAAGATCACGATGAGTGGGAAGGAAGTTAATTGAAATGAATTATTCTGGAAATATAAAAAGACGGTTGTGGAGCCAGTCTGTTTTGCTTAATTATACTTCAGTCAAAATAAGTAATTACCCTTTGCTTTAGTTTTAAACCAGTCTTTTCCAAAGAATGTAATATTTAAAGATGAAAAAAGAAATGATCTGATTGGTGGGTTGTTTTTCAGTGACTTTTCTAACTCTGTAAAGAGTTATTGAGGTCAGAGCAATGTTAACATTTTTGCAAGATTATGTTATTTTCCTCAGAAGTTTGTCCTTTCAGAGTATTTCAGAATAGGTAATTGGTGTATTTGTACCTGGCCACAACATGTAAATCTCTCAATTAATTAAGTGTCTAATTAATACCTTGCAATACTGGATTCTCAAAGGCATCCTAGCTTTGATGTTTCAGACCAGCCGATGATACTGCAAATAACGTTACCAGTTCCAAAGGACTTTCTTCCACTCAACAACTTTATACTTAAATACTCTATTGCTGTAAATGGCTCCCCAGGGGCCCATTACACTCACTTTAGTTGAGAGCTACTGCAACGCGCACTGCTATCTGAATTATTCAGTGTGTCAGGTTGGTCGAAGTTAATTCAATCAGGTCACGGGTCAGCTCAGGCTTCAAAATGACTCATCCAGTGCGAATCTTGATTTATCTGTTGATTGTTTTCTGACAGAGATTATTTACAAATAAACAAACACATATATGTTTCAAACATTAGCTAGTGTTCTCTCTTTGTTCTATGGTCTTTGTTAAGATAAGACATTATATTTCTGGTCTTTTCAAACACATACATTAGAAGAAAGTCTTGTGTGAATGACATACATCATATCACTTTTGAAACTGCATATTAACATAATACCAGTTCTTTTACTTAATAATCATTAACATGAGACAAATCATTAAATGGAAAAGTTTTGTGGTCTCAGCTTTAAAAAAAGGTTTCTGCTAAACATACAGTTTACAGAATTTTAGCAACATCACCTTTAAACTTCTAAAGTAATACTTTTTTATTACGGTATTGATTGAGTGATTATTATTGTCTAGTATTCAGTGGATGGAAAAATGCTTTGCCAGCAGAACCTAATATTAAATATTGATAAAACATGCATGCCTAAAAAGCTTTAAGCCCAACCATCCCTGTTCATTCATCTATGATTCAGATATGGATGTGCATTCTTGTGAAAGAGATGTATGGTTATTGACAGCTGGAGCTGCAGTTGGAGAGGAACAGATGCATCTGTAGTGTGAGTTTGTTAAGCATCTCAATATGTGGGAAATCTAGTATTATCAGCAGGTGGCTTTAGATGTGATATAAGAAAGAATACTGTTGCATTTTGACTTTTTGAGTGGTAATTAAAGGAATTAATTAAAGGATTGTGCATAGTGGTCACCTATCGCATTTTAATCATTCATTCTTTGGTTATTGCTAGAATCACACTGTCATGTTTGTTTCCCTCATAGTGCCACTTTATAGTGCTTACTGTGTTTGGCTGTTAGTGTCTCTTATTTTGCTAATTTAATGTAAAATAACGTTTAGCCTATCTCTTAATGTTGTTTCCTTAACTAACCAAAGGCTGAAAGTTACAACAAATTAGAGTGTTTTGAATAATCAAAAAAATCTAATTACAAATGAAGTTGGCTAGTTTACGGGGATTGTGAATATGTTTTTTATGTAATAAAACACAAAAGTAATTTTCCGCTTTTTAAGTTTTTAGCCTAGTTACTTTAATGTAAGCAAATAAGTGCTGGAAAGATTATTAAGAGGAAAAACCCTGACAACTTCTGCATAACTTGTAAAATCTAGCCATTCTATTTTCCAGTATTATACCAGCTCATAGGAAAGAGAAAATACATCTCATTAATTTCTCACCTATAAACTCATATGTGTCTTGGGTTTAAAAACAGATCTTAATAATGCTGCAAACTATTTTTTATAAAATTGCATATTCATTTTATAACTAAATTATTCCTATACCAACATTGTTTGTGTCTGTTTCTTTTTCTAAGGAATTTTTGAAGTTTAATGAGACATAATGGGGAACTAGATGAACTCCAAAAAAGAGCAACCTCTGAGCTTTTTTCTCTGGGAAAACGCAGTGCATACAGTGAAGAGGCACCAGCTTTTGTTGTTTTGGTCTCATCTTAGCATTTCCTTTGGTGACTAATTTTCATTCCTTTAGGTGACATTAGTGACTATGTTTGTGACATTTTTATCCCGGCTGTAGAAACTGCTCTGGAAATCACTTTGATATATGCAGCAATGCACCATAGATTCCCTCTGTGCAGCACAGAGGGAAAACCTTAGGATAGGTGACAAAATACACTGAGCTTCCTGCCAGTGCTTGTGTCACCATGCCTCAGGATGAATGTTTATGGAAGTAAAGGTAGTCGACACATTCAAAATGTCCATTTGGCTTAAGAAGCAAATGAGGTGAAGCTGAGAAGGTTCTCTGCAGGCCACTGCAGTGAGAGATGTAGGGCTGGATTTACTGCTGTCACTGCACCTGTTCTAATGAAGCTTTGAAACTGCACTGAAAGTGGCAGCTCACCTTTATTGGTCTTTTAGCAAACAAAGGTTAATGTGTCTGTCTTTCTCTGGGAAAATGTTACTGACATTTAAGTGAATCTTATTTTCCTTTCACTTGTGTTCATTTTTCTTTTACTGTTTTTTAGCAGTGTAATTTTACCAAGCTCTCAATCATTTTTATTTCATATTGGTCTTTATTTTTGGCTGTTTTGAGGTCGATTCTCTTTTTTTTTACAGGTTTGCATGTGGGTGCACGTGTATGTCAGGCATGGTCTACATTGTGGGGACCAGCCAAGTTTTCTGCCAAAATGGTTTACTACACATACAAATCCAAATAGGTTTTTATAAGGATATAGGGATTATAAAGGAAGGTTTGTTTAGGGGGAGGATTATGGGATAGAAAATATAATTAACTTATGATAAAAATAATAACGTGTGTATGTGTGTGTGGGGTGCATGTAATGTGGTAACAGTGTAATTAAGCACGTTTTGATTTTTGATAATTGATGATTGAAACAAATTACATAGTGTTAGTGTAGTACATTATCTGTCAGGTTTCATAGATAGAGACTGACACAGGTTTTGAGCCTATAAATAACCTCATATATTTCGTGGCATGTTGTGCATTTCCTATTCCCCCATCATTGTGTCATCTTTCTCTTAGCGATAAATGTTTAAAAAACTCTTTAAAGTAATCCAATTAAATTTTACTTACACAAAATAACCATTTAAATTTTGTTTTTAATAATCTGCTCAGTATTTATCGGCTTTAACAATCGTTTTCGCTCACAATGAGAGCACACACACGCGGCATTACCCCAGGCGTATCGTTAAATCGCTGTTGCATCTGTCATTGTTTATTCTCTGCATCACAATAAGCAAAGTACTGTCATTGCTTTACTTCATAATGGAGGAGCCAGATGTTATTGCTTTAGTGAATGCATTTTAAGAGAGGAACGTTGGCTTTCTTCATCGTCGCTGTACAGATGCAATTGTGCAGCCCAAAATTGTTAGCAATACAATTGAGAAGCAATTTGCAAGAGGACTTATTAGCTCAATAGAGCTGAAGAGACCATCTTGAGGCATGCAAGTATGTGAGACAAACACAACAGTCTTAATGTGTGGTTTCCGAATACTTTCCAACAAACCAAATTAAACTACAAAGACTGTCTGACATTGGCTGTTTATCTGTGAGGATAATTGGACAGATATAAGGGAGAAACTTCAAAAAATGGTACTCAGGAAAGTACAGAGAAAAATATGTGTGTGTACACTGACTCTATAATCAGTGAGAACCTAATGATCAGCCGGTAGTTCTAATCAGTGTGTACAAGTCTTTGTGTGACACTCTGCAAGGGTAGATCTTAATCAAACAGAGCCAGTGTGTGTTTCGCGTATGTGTTTGTGTCGGTGAGATCACTTTCCTCGCACATTCCTCTGTCTATATGAAAGTAAGACAGCTAATTCAAATACAAAGCACTCAAAGTCAGTGCGAAGCCTTATAGACTGCATCCAGTTCACTCTCAGACTGAATAAACACTGACAGCAATATACCGCCTTCAATTTAAGTGCTTAGTAAACAACACTTCTAATAAACTCGGCAACAAATGTACTAATTTTGTTTACCTTACACAAAGAAAAAATATCTGAGAAGCTATGACTTCCCGCTAGAAACAAGATGTTGTTTTGTATCAACATGTCTGATGTCAAAATACAGTAGGCTACAAAAGAGTACAAAAGATTTTTAGATTCATACTGTCTTGCTTAGCACACTCTCCTGGTTTTAATGACTTAAGAATCCTTAAAAGCTCAGTTAACAGAAAAATTAAACTTTCTGACATCACTTTGTTGGGCAACACGTTTGGTCTAACACAGAGACCAATATAAACAAAAGTCATCATCCCTTGACATCACAAAGAGAGATGGCAGTTTCTCTATTTTGTGCAATTTCAACAGCAACAGTAAGCAGGAGGGAATACAGGTGTGTTTACAATAATGAACAGTAATATAATATAAAATTCCATTATTGGTATAGGTTATTAAAGGCAAAAACCAAAATCAATTCACAAAGTCAAGATCCTTACACATTTCTAACATTCTGATATGTTATAAATCTGATTTCTAAACATTCTGGTAAAAAAACAGAATATGGCATATTTTCCAATTATATGACATCGGTAACTATGAAGACATAACATTTATTATTATCACCCATGTCTTATTCTTAAAATTATAGACAGCAGATATTTAATTTCTACTGAAGTTTTACAATAACACTGTGAGAAACATTATGTTATATTAAGTTGATATTTGGTGGAAAAGCCCTGTAGTTCTCAATCCTCATTTTATTCAGAGTTTAATCTTATTCAGTGTTGGTGCCTCAAGACTCTTGTGCCACTGGTTGACATGCGTGTCATGACACATTTCTATGTTTAAATTACATTCTGTAAAATATGTCTCTCACATTGAATCTCACACACACATACTCTCTGTTGATTGAGAGGTATGGGGGTGTTGACTGGCATGCTTTTTAAGCACCCCCTCATTATTTGTAAGCGTTGTATGCACACACACATACATGAGCTCGGTTTCTACATTACAGCTAATCACAGAGTTAGAAGTTTTCCTGTACTGCAGCAAATTGTTTTTTTTTATAACTGAAGGACAGGATTTGTTGCAAAAGGATGTGCAAATGGTCTTACATTGACTGCCCCAATCACAATGGAGATTCATTTGTGTAAGATGCATACAGAATACATTTTAACAATAAACTACTGTTACTGTATTTGTACAGTATTTAGTAACAAGTTTGTTGTAACAATCCACATTTATCCACATTACATCATTATACCTCACCCAGGGGCCATTTTCGCTCTGCTGAGGTAAAAGGGCCCCCCACTAATCATTTATATTTACATGATTTTTTAAATAAAACAAGCTTCTTTTAGCCTGTTTTTTATTTTCTCATAACTTGTGTTGCTCCATCACAAGTCAATAAAAAAAAGATTTGTGTTCATCATTTACACTGGTATGAGAAAAACACACTTTTCCCTGAGGGAAGCCTTTAGCCCAGTTCTGACATACTACAGTATGCCACTCTGCCAGTTCCAGATCTGTACCTTTGCACACCCTATGCTAAATTATACACACTTATATAAACACACAGTCTAGAACAGCTCCAAATTGTAGATTGTTCAGCCTATCAAAAGGCTCTGAGGCTCTTTCTGCTTGTTAAATTCTGCCTGATTTTTTTAAGTTCACAGGGAAGTCCATATATGGCAAGCAGGAAGATGAGTGTGTGGTAGTTGAGGTTAGTTATTCATGTTTAAAGTCAAATTAAGCAGTTGTTAGTTGTTTGCTGGTCTTGTGAGAATTTGCTAGAGTTGTTTTTGACCACTGAAATGACCTTTGAATATTAAGACAATCTCAACTGTAATAGCATATTTGAGCAAGGGGTGGGTGGGGATTTTTGAAAGAAATCGAAACATAAACTTTCTAAGACCTGTTGGCTGCACACCTGTGTTCGGCATTTGCCGTCTGCATTTGTCTTGACTTTCTTGCAGCACTGCCGTAATCACAAGCTCGTGCAAACTTGATGAATATCAGCCAAAATCGTTTTTTTTCCTTCCTCATCTTCTTTAACACACACACAAATACAAACATATGCACATACATATACAGAAATACATTCAGCTTGTATTGAAGTGGCAGCTCTTGACACTCAACTGCCAATGTGCCCCAGCAGTGTGTCTGTGTGTGTTAGAGAGCAAGAAATAGAGACAGTATCACTGACAGACATGACCACATAACTGCCAGCTGCTTAGCTCAACATTGTATAGTAAGTGTATGACTGTTATGTCTATAGGAAGTTTCTGTTTGTTTGTTTGTTTGTTTGTCTGTTTGTTTGTTTTTACACGGGGGATACATAATTGTTCAACACTTAATCCAGATATTCACACTAAGCACCAGGCTGTCATTTTAATCCATGTTGCCTGAATGTGGAAAAACATATATGCATATGCACACACATAAAATCTTGTGCAAACTCTCAGAGCATGAGCAAATATGCACGGATGCACACAGATATCTTCATAATGCCTAGATAAAACTGGAAGGCTTTTGCATTTCTGTCAACTGCCTGTGTCTGTGTCCCTCTTCCTCAACTCACATTTAAATGCTGTTTCTAGTATGACAGTAGGTCAATTGAGAAATGCCATATAGACATAAAGCAGAGTGGAGTGGAATGTTACAGGAGATCATTTCACACAGAGTAAACATATTCTTAAGATTATGAAGTTTCCTTATTCATTGGTTCTGTCTGTATAGGAATATATTGGTTTGAAATAGTTGTTTGCACAATTAGATAGTTTGGAGATTCATTTTAATCATTTAATCACATTTAATCACAACTCATGCAAAGTATGTTTGTGGCGTATAAATAACAATGTTATTATCAACAATTCATGTTTTGCATTTACTTAGTTGTCCAGTCCGTTTGGATTTATACATTCACAAACAGTGTTGAAACACATGTCTATAACTAACAATTCAAAAAACAGTCTAAAAGCTCAAATTAATAAAGGACTGGCCAGAGTTAATTGTCACACATGGAAGTTGTCACATGGGCTACTGTGTACATATTTGTACAAATGCATGTACATAGTAACCTAACCATTATTCTGTGTCGGTTTGGTTGTGTTTTTTAGTGTCATATCCTTTATTTTGAAATCCTGTAAATTTGTAATTCATGTCCATGGTCTCTGTAGTCTTTAGTGTTACCCCGCCCTGATTGTGTCCAGGTGTTCCGTGTTCTCCCTGATTAGTCTATGTATTTATACCCCTGTGTTTGCCCCATATTTTGTCTGTTATTGAGTGTATGTATTTTGTGTTGTGGTCTATGGTAGTTTTCATTGCTCATGCTATGGATTATGCTCTTGTTTTGTTCCATTAAATTAGCTTTAAAACTGCATATAGATTCAGTCTTGATTTTATGTTTGGACTAAACATTACAACCATTAAATAGCCTAAATGTACAGTAGTTGACTCAAGGTATTGTCTGTATTGAAATATTCACTGGAGTAACTAATGTGACATCTTTGGTTCCCTTAAATAATTTAGCAAAATGTATGCAGTGTATTATCTTCAGTATTTCTTTTATAATCTTTTTTTACCTTGGGTCTATTTATATCATCAGACACACTCAGATCTGTGAGGGCTGCTCATACAATCGTTATTTATTGCCAGACCGCTGATGAAGTTTTCTGATGAAATGTGATGAAAACCTCTGTCGCAATTTTAAAGTCTCTCCTTGTTCGTGAGCTCTTGAAAGTTTTTATTTTCATGCTGTGAATATACAAGCATTCAGGAGTATGTTAACATTTGGCGGCCACCAGCATAGCGGATGAAACAGGCAGCTCTTCTGTTTGTTCTCAGTGGCGCGTATGTATGTGTATAGTCCTCCAGCTGTGATTTATTGTTACCACTTCGCTGTATTGCCGAGGACAGATGAAAGAGCTTGGTGTGTGTTTCCTTTGGCCTGCATTGTTCGTGAAAGTTGATTCGGGTTTGATGTGCTTGCGTGACGCCTCAAGCTAATTTCTGTTAGGGGAAAAAAAGTGTTGAGCTCGGTTCTCAAAGAGAACCCCCCTTCAGCTAGTCATATTCTCTCTCTGTTTGTCTCCATTTCTCTTTCAAATATGTGCCCTGTCTTCAGTAATACTTTTCCTGGTCCACCTGACAGTTGTACCTGTGAATGCCTGACTGCTGGCCTTCTGTTTTCATGCAAATTTGATTCCTCAGACCTTTGTCATTCTGCCCGTTTGTCGACTCCATTTACTCGCTTAATGCTGTTTAATAGAGTTTTGGCTTAGAATGTAAATGTATCAATTAAATGAGCCAGGAACTTTTGGAAAACTTGAATTGAAATGAATAGGGTGGTTTAGGGACACCTTTGAGGCAATTGAGGCAAAACATTGAGGATTTTGGTTTCGTCATAAAAAAATGTGAAGATTAATGTTTTAGTGGGGTTAAACTTATGCAAACGATGCAAAAGATTTTTCCTGTTCTCCCAATAATTTTCTTTTCTTTACTATCTTATCAGTAAAAAGATGGAGTTACTTTTGTTTCTTTATTATTTGTGCAGTTCCCACACTTTTCATTACATACCCTGCCCTACATGTTTTGCTCTATGTTCTGTTCTCCTTTGTTTGCTAATATATTACTTTTGCTTTTGGGTAGAAAAGTTTTGCTTGCAAGTGAAACCACATTTGTGGCATGGGGGCGGGATCTACCTGCCTGCATGAAAGACCTGTTTCTATTGGTCACTCTCGATTGGAGTAAGCATTTGACCACGCCTTGTTTCCCGGCAAGGCGGCTGGTAGAAGAGTGAGGTTGAGAACAACACATGGTTTGCTAGTTATGAAATGTCTCTCTGTGTTTGCCATCTCTTTCTCTACAGCCTAGTGTACATGACTGTCTTCATGACCTCTGAGAAGTAAAGCTACATTTCTGTTTTTCTCATGTGTTCTAGTTCAAGGTATCTGTCTTTGTACAGTACAAGGGAATGGGTATCAGTGAGATAATAGAGAACAGACAGTAGCAAACGTCTTTAAGAAGTTCTGAAAAATATTTAAGCAAAATGTTCAGATTGAGTTGGATTAACAAAACATTTTATACAGTCGAACATCTTTAGACATCTCATCTGTATCTGTGCATTTGTGTTTGTGTTTAAGCAGTGGCCCACCAAAAGTGTTTGTGCCATGCCACACTTACATTTTTAATAGGTAATTTTAGAAAAGTCAGTTTCCCTGATGTGTACCCAGGTGTTCTTGCAGTGTATCAAAAGGTACAGTTCATCACATTAACCATGGCAAGTTCCACTAAGTTTGATAATCAATAACTGTCCAAAGTTTGTCTTTTGAATTTATAACAAAACATACAAATGTTGCAAACCTATTTTTTATAATGTTTTGCTTATGTACTTTTGTTATTTTTCTTTAAAGGTCAAATTTGTTATTTCTGCACCACTTGTCTCAACAAACAGATGTAAAATTAATTACTGTTTTCATACAGGTTTCTGAATACTGCCCCTCATCTGCTATTATTCAGCCAAAAAGATGACCACACCCCCAAATCTTGCCATTGGTTGGGTCGGTGTTGCTGTGCTTACACTTTATAGAGAAACAGCCAAACAAATTGCATACTTATGGTTGCTTCTGCATGTTGTGATAGGAGAAAATATTTAACATCTGTAACATTATGCATCAATGCCAAATCAATGCCACTTGCTTTTCATATTTAATCAGAAATTTCTTGCTATGACAAATATATTTAAATGTGTCTTTACTTTTCAAGTACATTTGAAAAGTAAATGACTCAGTACATGGTCTCAGTACATGATTGTATACTGTATGTTAGTTGACTCTGTATACAGGAGAAAATTGGGACAGATAAGAAAGTTTAACTGTAACATTAAATCCTAGGCTTCTTCCAGAAGGGTCTTACACAAACACTCTATAACCAAGACACACACCACCTCATATGCTCTCTTAGTAGTCTATAGCAAAATAAATGTCCTGGAAGGTTTTTAGAGCCCTGGATTGTGATTTATGTGAGGAACTCAGTGTGCATGACGTGGACTGCCCTTCGCAATGGATCATTTCATAGCAATCTTTCACAAATGGAACGATTGCGTCTTTTTGCCCGTGCTGCAGTATCGACTGAAATAAAAATGTTTTATTATATTAAGTAAATAGTTGGCATCAATGTGGTTCTATTTGTTCAACCCACCTTAAAGAGACAAAGCAGTTAAAAGGTAGTTCTAGGATTTTCATATCTGTCACTGATTTGCTTCACATACCTTTTGAAATCCATATCAGATAAGTTTTCTCTTGTTCTTCTCTAAGCCATAAGCTCTTTTTCTTTCAGTCAAACATAGTTATTTTATTTTCTGAAGTTTTATATCAAATTTTCGCTCAGATAAGGTGTCTGTGCTGTTACCGAGACAGAGATAATGAGACTGATGCAGAGGGGGATTTTGGGATGTGCCGTCTAAACCGAGAATCTCAATACACAAAATAATAAAAAAAGTCATCTCACTATTCTCCTTAGACACAACATCTCCACCACTGCTTTCCTGCTTTCTCTCTCTTACACCTCTGGTATCTCTGTGTCGACTGATCTGTGACATGTTTATTCTTCAAAACCTGAGGGCTAGGTGCTAATTCAGCTTGTTTCTGGAAGAGGGTTCATGAAAACAGTGGGATTATCTTCTGAGATCATACGTGCATAAAACTGGCACTGGGAGGCCTCTTATCCAGATTACAGAATGTTTTGTAACGTAATTTATCTCCAAATTCTTCATCCAACTTGTGACCACTTCTCTTGATTTCTTGTGACTGTTGTCTCTGTAGAAGTTGTCAGTTTTGAACATTTGAGGCTCATAAAGAACTTTTAAAATGTTTTTTCCTGATGGTAAATGCCTTTAATAGCACCAGTAACTTGATACACCTTTGTGCACAGTGGTGGTTCTACATTGAATTGCGCCCCGGGCGAGACTCCCTCCCGGCACCCTCTGACAACTATCCCCCACAACAACCAACCCCCCTCCCCCCCCAGCGCCAACTAACTCCTTCCCGGCGCCCCCCGACCACCTCGCACCCCCCTCCCCCCGCTCGCTCAGCTTCTGTGCGACTCCTTCAGCAGCAGGGGCGGCACAGGTATCATAGATAACAGAACACAGATAATTTTTTCCTGCAAGTTCGTGTGCCGCCCCCCACGTGTCATAAAAAAAGTTTGCCCATGCTTAAAACCGCCCCTTTTTGTGCATTTCTTTGGGTTTTTGTAAAAAAAAAAAATTTAACATGTACAAGTGAAATTTTTTTTATTTTGCATTTTTCTACACTAAAGATAATATTATCGACATAATATTAAGTAAAAAAATAAATATTCATGGTATTTGGTATGTTTGTTGTCCAGATTATCCAAGACTTGAGAACGTTCCAAAGAACATCTTGTGTGCTTCAATGGAAACAAAGAAATTAGATTTTTGGTACGAAGGACTTAACACAGTCAGTGTCACAGATGTGTGCATTAGATTAGTGACCTAAATAGTGCACAATCTTTACTTCATGACAATTTCCGCTTTTAAAATTCCCAGAAACATTTTCTTTAATTCCAGGTTAAGTCTTAGAATCAGGATTCTCAGTAGGTAGAAACTTTTAAATATGTTCTGAAAATCAAAGAGCTGGTGCTGTTTTCTTATACTACATAGGTTAGAAACAAAAATCACCCTTTATCTCACTCTGTCTCCTTATTTATCATATTTTATTTTAGGATGTCTGACTTTCTATCATCGATCTGACTTTCCAACCCATCTGTCATGGGTCTCATCTTTCTCCTCTGTTCTTTTATCTAATGTATCTCTATTTTGCCTTCCTACTGTTCCTTTTATTTATTCCATCTTTGTGGTTTTCTTCTGAACATCTTAATGACCATTTCTCTCTTTCTGGAGAGAATTCCCAGTCTGACAGTGTTTGAGGTTAAACCACAGATTTAGAGACTCCATCTGGAGCTTCCACAAAAGCTCCTTTAAAACACACACACAAACATCCAGTCACATTTGAACGCAAGCATGTGTGTGCCAAGGGGCCACGCACAGGACAGCATGCACTTCTTCTGTGGTGAGAAAACCGCTGCCTCTGCGGGTGTCGGGGTGGCATAGTATGAGCCTGCTCCAACTTGGGATTTTCTTTGTTGTGCAATATCATCTTTAGAAAGGCTGCAATTTCCGATGCTGCGCACATGCACATGCAATTTAAGCTCATAGGAATTATTATTAGTTGTTTTTTCCATTTTCTTTTTTTGTTGTTGTTTTGCTATTGTCAGTTTTTGACAATAGCAAACAGTTTTTGCTATTGTCATTGTAGCCATAAGGGAGGAACTATAAATATATATGATATATATATTTATATATCATAAGGGAAGAACTATATATATATATATATATATATATATAGGGCAGCACGTAACGTTTCATGTGTAATTGGTAGAGGAATTTCATATTCAGTTAATATTTAGTGATGAGAAGGATTCTGTGCGAAAGAAGCTTGAAACAGATTTACCAGTTCTTGAGTTTGGGTTACTATTTGAGCTACCAGTAGTGAACAGAAATGGTTGCTGACAAAGATAATATTCATTGAATGTGTGTATGTGATACATACCTGTAAATGTCTGGTCCAGAGGCAAAAAATATTATTGCTCAGAGGTTTAAGTTCTCGGTTATGTTTTAATTATGTGTCTGTCTTGCCTCAGGTGTTTCTCTTAATATTCCTTGGGAGAAATAAAAGTAGTTTTTATTTTTTATTTCAAAATTTGTTGCTGTAAAATTAATGTGTAAAATAATCCATATAATTTGCTTCTGGACTGAAGTTTTAGCACAAGTTGAAACCTATTGATTGCATAACAATTTGTGACTGGTGAGATCTCTCTGGGGCTGGAGACCAATGCAAGTCCTCACTTGCTCTCTGTTTAATCCCATTTTTGTCTAAAGCTGGGTGCACACTGTACAATTTTGGCCATAATTTGGCTGTCTGACTCTAACTTTGACAATTCTACAAGATTCCTGTCATACTGGGCCAAAATCTGAAGTCTTTGATTGCTAATTTGACATGCTTGCTGACTGCCAGTTAATGTCCATTGCAGTCAAATTTTTGCCCAAATAAACTTTTGCCAATGTCAGAAAAATTGAGACACAGTCATGCAGTTTGGTTTTTCCTATGATAAAGCCAAATAAAGAACCAATAAGACCACAGAACAGAATTAAAGCTAAAGATTTTTTTGTTTGCTAGCCACCACTTCAATTATGTAAATGCACCTTACCATAACAAAACTTCACAGACCATTAAACTCCAATTGAATCTTCTTGCATGTATCTTTTTATCTTGACTGCCATCCAGTTTGACAAAAATGACAACACACTAGGCACACTAGGTTTACTCACACTAGGCAGTTTGAACCGTGCCCGTTTGACTAGTGTGAGTGCGGAGAGCACGGTTAAGTTGGACTCGGGCGCGGTTCGCATGTAGTGTGACCGCTAACCGTGCTAGAGCACGGAACAGGACGCGTGACGTCACGTTTTTGCGACGATTCCGTGAAAATTTTCGGGCCACAAAGGCGATAGATCAGTTTAACAACAGGCTGTGAGAGGGCTGTGGACCACCGCGGACCAAACGACTCAAAATTATCCACAAAGTAAACAGAGCGATGTACTACATTGCGTTCAACGAGAGCTCTTCCTGTTTACCATAATGTCGCACCATAATGACGTAAGCGTGCTCGTAAGCGTGACGTAAGCGTGCTCCGGCACGAATACTGAAACCCTATGTGAGTGCAGGCCAGAGGGGGAGTGGGGAGGGGGGACAATCGTACTCGGGCCCGGTTCACTGCAACCGTGCCTACTGTGAGTACACGCAGAGATTCCACAGTGTGACATGGCTTATAGTTGTGAACATGTTCATGCAGTCTGACAAGCAACAATCATAAACGACTTTTAAAAATCATACAGTGTGGGACCAGCTTAAGAGAAACAACTGTAGTATTTAGTTAATTTTTTTCTCTCTATGGGCATTAGTGGAACCACATTTTTGCTAACACTGCAGCAATAACTGAAGGTATTTGGACTTAACATGCAGGTTGTGATTGGGTTGTAATGGTTGTACTCAATCATTAGATCAGTTATGGGCTCTGTAGATAAACTCACAGTGTTTATCAATACACTGGAGAAGTAGCAGCGGTTGGATGTTGGCTTGTGTTGCAGAGGTGAAACTTCTGCCTGGAGTAGTGATACTTATTCGTAGATTAGCAAGGAGAAAGTTCTTGGTGAGCTAGTAATGATAACAGATGATATCTGGCACTGAAAGTGTCCAGGTGGAAGATGGTGGAGCCCCGGCTCTTTAAGAGAGCAGAGTGTAGAACAGGGCTGTCAACAAAGCTCAAAGTAGAATTTATTACTCCACCAACCAATGACCTTGAGGAAAGTTAACCAATATTTCGGGTCTGGGGGGTTAAGAGAGAGGGGCGTGTGTTTGTATGTTAGAAGAAAGTAGTATTAACTTTTACTTAGTTTCTCCTCAGTTAAACATTCACCATGAGATGGGGAGAATCAGCTTCCCTCAGCACCTAAAGTGACTCTCTGAGGTAATTACAACAACTGCTGTTGTCTCCTTTTTATCCTCTTTATTTTTTTATAAAGGCATCATGCGAAGCATCTTCAGCTGGGTTGGAATGGTGCCATTGGCTTAATAACATTCTTTGTTCGTAAACTTCACATCCAAGTCCACAAGCTTCACCTATAAGGAAAGTGGAAGACACTCTTTCATTGATATCTTAGATAAACGCTGTGTGATGCGACGTTCTATATGTTTAAAGTTTCTAAAGCAGCCATATCATGAAAAACAGGAATACTACTGTATAGATTGTATGCAAAGCAAAATTTCCTAGTCTGCTTTCCAGACCATTTATAAAAATCTAGATGCAATAACAGGTCATTCACAAATCCTCACAGTAGTTATTAGTCTCAGCCTCAGATGGCACGCCCATGGATTGCCCACAGTCTGTCTGATGCATAATGCACAAAAGACTGGAAAGTTCTCGATGTGCTATGCTCTAATCTGATTGGCTGACTTTATGCAACTTTTGGGAGTAAGCATACATAGTTTTTTTTTACCGGTATGAGAATCAGAATGAGCTGTAATGTTGACCAGACCTTCTGTTGTTTGTCCTACATCTGGCTGCATGAGGCTATCATGGAATTGACATCACATTAGAATCAGAATCAGCACATTAACGAGTGGTTAATGAACTACAAATGAACTACAAATTGATGAGGTACATAGAGATACATAATGAGGTTAGTCAATCAAATTAGAGATAATTTAAATATATGTCTTACATAATATGTCAAGCAACCTTACAAAAATGTCTTACAAGCCACAGTACAAACACTGTTTTTACTATTATAAAATTACAAAAACGTAAAATACAGCAACTAAAATAATGTAAGGTTTCAGGTTTGCAGGAGCTGTACACATTGTGTACCCTTTCAGTAGTATATTATATTGCTATTTCAGTGTTGCAGTGGCTCCACCGCAGCGTCAGAGGCCCACCTAAGTAAGTGTGCAGGTGTTTGAACTGTATCTGTGAAGAAGGATTCAGGGGTTTAGTTCAGTAAAGCACTGCTGCCACATCCAATCTCTGCCTCTCCATCACCCACAGCTGCCATCTAGTTCACATGGGCATCGCAGATAAGATAATTCTCTGTCTCTACACACACACACTTGTAAATGCATGTACATGGAAAGGTAAAGAGATACAGTAGGGTCAGTAGTAAGTCTGACACTTAATTTATGCCTGGAAATAAAAAGAAAGATTTAAAATTTTAGAAACATTATCATGTAAAATGAATTGTTATGATTCAGTTTTATTTGTGAATCACTGATCAAAGAAGCAAATGTCATACTGTGTTTGTACGACAAAAGTTCTGGTTTTCCTGTCTTCGTTGAAGCAAATAAGATGATCTTTGGATCATTCTCAAATAACAGTGGGAGAACATGGATCTTCAATTTTGAATAAACATGTAGAGTCTGTGCCAGCTTGAGTGCATGCTTTCATTAGAGCTCAAGGGGACATAACAGACACTATGACAATTCAGGTAAATTTAATAACATTTTACTCAGATTGTTATGCTAATATTATAAAACATGCACAATAGAAGCATTTTGGTCTCAGACTTGGACCCCATGTATTCAGAAATCTCCAGTATATACTGTAGCCCTACTGCTAGTATACAGTTGAAAAAGAAACTTTCTTTTTATCTCATAAATCGGTGAAAGCATTTGCTCTTCCATCAGTGTGTGACAAGGTCATATATTATGAGGTAGATTTAGATGATGACTGGCAGAACAGGAGGTTCTTTGTACCATTTTCACTTTCCAGTCTTGAATTTAAGCTTTTATCCTTAAATTTAATACTATTCCTAAAAATGTATGAATTTCATTGATGAAAGTTCCACTGGGGTTTCATTGAACTTTTTTAGAACACATCAATTTGAAAGTTCTGATTGGATGGTAATATATTGTGATGCTGCAAGTGGAATTTTAATGGGTCAAACGCTGAATGTAGATGAGAGTGTAGTTTACTGTAATGGGCTGTTCATGATTATAATGGTTGTGATTACTCTTCCATTACTCTTGCTTTCAATTACCCAAACCCGCAATGTTTACAGACATGCTTTTATTTCAATGTGATTTTTTTTTTTGCCTGACTGTGGCA
Source organism: Botia kubotai (assembly GCA_036877585.1). NCBI lineage: Eukaryota > Metazoa > Chordata > Actinopteri > Cypriniformes > Botiidae > Botia > Botia kubotai. The sequence continues at coordinate 32,116 of JAZGTI010001570.1, forward strand.
TTTAGGGCTTTATGAGGGCCCAGACACGGGCGTTGTTCAATATTCATTTTTCAACTTGTGATCATTTTAATCACGGGGTGTAAATACACGGAAAGTATAAAGCGGTTTTTCAAAAATCCCTAAGTCATTCTGCTTACACCCCCCTGATGATTTGACATCAGTAGTCATAAGGGTTGGCACTTGATAAACGGAAGCCATTTTCTAGACAGGGACTAAAACTCCCCCCACCTGATGAGAAGCTTCAGTGTTGGTGCTGATTTATGATGTCACAGCACCATAAAGGGCACGCAGACGAAGGAAGAGATTCATTAGGAAGCCTGTCCAGGTTTTTAGTGAAGTTCAAAAGAGATGCCTGGAATACTGATGGGCCCTCAGATCTGTGGCTGTCTTGTCTTTAAAATCGCAGTTAGAAAATGCACATTTCTCAAAGCCACAAGCCAGAGATGCCTGAAGAGTCAGTAGTGACAGTGCTGGTCAATCATGCAAACACAGTAACTGCCTAATTAGTTATTTTTCATCTTTTAAACATATAACACAAATCAACAACTATAACAAGTAACAACTAGACCAAATGTGCTATTAAAGGGGTCTCGTTTTTAAATTTGAGATTGGTTAGTCACACCAAAATGAAAATTTTGTCATGAATAATTACTGATGACATTTTAATACATTTCCACCAGAGAAGAAAAAATGTACGCATATTCTTTTTTCATACAGTAAAACTGAATAGAGATTGAGTCTGTCAGTCACCAACATTCTGCCTAACATCTTCTTTGGTCACGTCCTTCCTTTAGCTCACCTAAACCATGATGCTAACAACAACAAAGCCATGGGTTTGATTCTCAGGGAATGTATCCCTTAAACAAATGAAACATGGTTTTATTATAGTTAAAGTGTTGTAACCATGTTTTTGGCGCATTGATTACCATTTGTATAACCAAACTATGGTTTCTTTAGCAAAACTATAGTTAATTTGGGGTTACCATGCTTTATCCCAGAATCACACATGTAAAGTGTAAATACAAACCAAATGCTTTTGGATATAAAAGCTTTTCAAAGATATTCAGTATTGAAAGATCTCATTTTCCATGCCCCTCCCCCAGCAGTGTTATTCTAATATCTTTTGTCCTACAAGGTTATGTTTTCTAGAGATTACTGTTTCCTGTCATATTAACAGTATCACCACCTGCAAGTATTTGACCAAATTGACCTTTTTTTTTTTTTACCAAATTGATTTATTGATTCAAACCCGAAACGGCAGCATTCATTACAGAAAAACTTACAAAGGCACATTGCCACATCTTGTTTTTAAGGCAATTTTAATTACTTAATACAAGTATCTTTGTCTGTGTGGGTGCATTTATGTGCTGTGTATTCTATGTGTCTTAATTTGTCCCAAGTTTCAAGTAATTAAATGGTTTCTAGGAGCAGCTGGACATTGCTGCCACATGTAAAACCATTTAAATACCAAGTATTTAAACCACACCAGATTCAAATTACATGAATTACATAATACACACAAATTACACACAATACACACATAGTACATAGTTTTCATTACACCAACTTTGTCATAACGAGTTTAAAGGCCACCTAAAGACCTACTGAGAGCAAACAAGGTTACGACTAAAATTGACAAGCTGATCCCATCTCGGTCATTGCGAGCGAATCGTAAACAGCACAGAATGAAAGAAAACACTCATCCTGTAGTGTTTGCTGTGCAGCTGTTAGCTCTTTAAAGTGATGACTAAAGACATTGGTGATGAGCGTTGATGATCGTCATTTGAAGCTCTGCGTCCATATTAGTCCTTGTTATTGGCTTGTGTTCTCGCAGAGAGTGACTATCATTGAGCCAAAGACAGAGGTGCTGTGGGTGGACACTCTTAGGAGAATACTGGTGATAATGGGTGCTGCAGAGCGGCACTAACGAGAACCTCTCATGGTACTTCATTTGCTCAGTGTCCCGCACACAAATAGCAGGCCACTCTAGATGGTGTTTAATGCACAGTCTGTAATGTCGATTTTCAAATAGCTGTTTTCTAAAATGCCACAGCAGTTCTTTTAACAAAATATCCTGCAAGAGGCTGAAATATGATTAGGGCTATTGCAGGGGGCCTCTAGATAGCACAAATAAGCTTACGCCTGCCACTAGATTTCTTGAAAACTGTTGAGCTGAGGGAAAAAGGACTTAGGGATGTGTTTAGAATCTTAGCTTTTCACCTTATGGTATTCTTGAGGGTTTTTTAAACGCACCCTTAAAAGTGCAGTGCCGTGTAAATTATTAGTTGTGGGCAGTCTCTGTAGATGAACGTATTCATTTTTCAATATCATTAATTTCTATGGGAACCCTAAACAGGCATAATGTTGTATTATATTTTGATTCTGCTCACAGCTTCTAGCATACGTTTAACTGCTTTCTGGCTGTTTCAGGACGAGCCCGCATATATCATTCCCTAAATGATGCTTGTGAAAGCAAAAGCTCCATGAATTATTTTTGACAGGCCAGCACAAAGTCAATAGCCCTTATTAATTACAACTGATGTAATATATGGCACGAATAATATATTAGGACTTGGGGAAAAACAACATAAGTCTATTGCTCTTATTGCTCTTATTAGTGGCAAAGAGATTGGCTGGGAGATTAAAGATGCAGAGGTTGTGGGCGGATAGTGTTGGAGTACTGTATAAAGGGCTGGTGCCCGATCTGGAACCAGATGTGGTCTCTAACCAGGGACTGCTAAAGTTAAAGGCCAGGGGATAAGAGAATGTCTGCACAGGAAGTAGCAGACGCAGATAAGTGATGCAGAACAACATATTTTAATGCATTGTGGTAAATAGAATGATTTTACTTACAAATATCATTTGTGTGAATTGATTGCCATGATATTTATTCTCATCATCAGATTTATTCTTTATTTATTCTTTATTTCTTATAATTGCTTTAGGAGCTGTTTATGTGAACATTTCATTTAATTCATGAAATGAATTTGTAAATTTCATTGTTGTTACATTAAAATACATTGTACATTAAATTACATTGTTTGGCTCTGAAGTCTGTGGAAACTCACGCCAATTCTAAATGGGGTTTTCAGATGCCACAGCCGGGGACCAGCTCTGGCCCAATGACCGGCACCATTCTGGTTGAAAAGTGGGCACAAGCTTTGAAAGTGAGCAAGCCATTGTGGAATTACAAAGTCCTCCAAAACTAAGCAGCTGAATTTCAACAGAAAACTCCCTCAGGAAAACAGTCCTGCTCCACTCCAATAAACACCTGACAACAGCACAGATCTCTCTTGCTCTCGCTCTCTCATTCACCATTTCTTCTCCTGCTTTCTTATTGTCCTTCCATCTTCTTTTTATCTGTTTGCTGGTCCGGCCTCTCTTTCCTCACCTTGCCCTACTTTATTCTCACACTTCATGACTCGCTCTCCCAGCTCACCCCCTCTGCACACTTTCTGACAGCCTGTGGACAGGTTGACACTGCCTTTGTAGCCTTACATATCATTAGGGCTGCTCTTGCCCACAGCCAAGCTAGGGGCAATGACTCTGAAAAGCCCTCTCCAACCCCGGGCCACTGCCCTCCTGTCAGGCTTCCCTAATACCTTGTCCCGCTTGGCTAGTCAAAGAAAGGCCTTCCCCTTGTCTGGAACTTCCCAACAAGGGCTGACCGGGTGCTTCTGTTGATCCATCAGCGTGACAGCAGTGTGGTCTGAGAGAGAACCGTTCAGAGAGGAACAGGACAGGCAGTAAGCGCCCGTGTTGGTGATTGACAGGTTAAGACTTGCTGCTTCTTGACAGCCTATACAAAACTGCAACAATAAGCATTTTTGTCAAGGAAATATTTTGGAATAATGTGTTTAGAAATGTTTCTGCTAGTTCTGTTTTCTCACAAAATCTATGGTTTTTCTTTTCTAACACTAATACAAAAATAATGTGTTAAGTAATATTGACAAAGCCTTTACTTTAATAAATGAATGAACTGAGACTGGATTTTCACCTCCAGCTATTGAATTATCACCAGTCAGACAGATGTCTTATGGTGTTTATAGCTCACAGTGTTAACAAATAACCATCATTTGTTGTTCACACGTTTTAAATGAAGCTGTTTTTTTCAGGTGTTACAAGCAACTAACTGAACCTACCAATCTTTATAATTTAATAACTTTCTTTTAGTACATAGTAGTAATGTTTCCTTAAGTTTATTTAAATTTATATTTTAATATTAATATAAATAATATTTTTTGTTAAATTGAATCTTTATTTTAATCTATATGAAATAATAATTCATGGTCTGAGGACAGGTGGTTTTCGTGGCAGAGATTGATAATGTGGTGTCATCATTTTGATTGGGTTAGTAACCGTTTGTTTTTATAAAACAAATAATGCCAGGTTAAGTTGGTTAATCAATTAACTTAAAAAAACGCTTATTTAGTGATTGGTGATTACCGAGTTGTTTAATTATTATGCAGTTAAAAAAATTAGCTTTGAGACCTTTCAAGTTTTTTATTTCAGTTTAATTTTTCTGTTTAGTTAAAAAGAGGAAATGAGATTTTCTTGGCATTCCGTTCTGATTGTCAGGCTTAATGAAGGAGCAAAACCCACAAGTTATATTCCTTTGAGTCTTCGTTCATTTCAGCCTGTCATAAAGAGTACAACCAGAAATTGTATATTTCATTATTGTTGTACTAAATGAAATGAAATTGACTTAAATTTAATAAGTGGCAGAAATTTGTGGCCGTTTAGTGCTATTCAGCTCCCATATTTCATTTTCCCTTTCAAATAAGTGTATCACTTTGTATTGCGCACGCAGTGAAATTACTGCCACACAGCACTTTAAAGAGCCTCTCTGATTAATGACTTCCCTTTTCCGGGTTGCTGGCCATGTTCGTAATTTCATTTGAACAGGGACTCATTCTTTACTTTCCTAACTATTTCTCCCTTTCTTGTACCAAGCTTGTAGAGCTTCTTTGAATGGGGCACTCTAGAAATTAAACAAAGTCAGCCGAGCTGAATCAAGTTGTAATGAATTTTGACAAAGAAAAGTTCCTCATGTTTCTCACTGCAGTCTTCCAGGGGTTTTCTGCTTTGCAGGAATCTGTATGCAAATCCACCCAGTAGTGGCTGTGCATTATGGATTGTAAGGAAGTTTTATGTTGTTTGCTCTGTGTAAAGCTGCTATTAGTGGCAAAATAAAAGCCAGTAACATCTGGACTTGACTGTAACATCTGGCAGTGAGTGTTGATTACTGACCAAGCATGCACTGCACGCCATATGTGTGTGCAAATATCTGCATTGCTTCACATATGTGTTACTTTGTGGCATATATATATGGGGATATATAAAATACACTATGAAAAACCTGTTTCTTCTGCCAAGACAGCAATAAAGTTTGTAAACGATAAAGATGGAGACAGAAAAATTGTTTATTTATATTTTTCTTTATATTTCTACTTAGTCATCGCAATAAATCACTTAGCTTCACTGTAAAACAACAAGCTGATTCTGTTGTGTTGGATTTAAGTGATGGTCATGAGTTTCTGCAAGCTCAAAGTAAAACATCATTCTGTTCACACACTTTGTTATTAATGAGAGTGACAGACACATTTTATTGGACAACAGTTCATAAAGACATTACCATTTTATTTCTTAGGGAAAAACAGACACATTTCTGTTGATTGGTGATTTTCTTATAATGAAAAAAATCACACTGTGAGGCAGTTCAGTATTTTTTTCAGTCATGAGATTGAATAGGACTGTTCATACAAACATATTAGACCAACAATATTTCATCAAATGACTTTTATATACTAACAATTTCCTATTTGCGGCTTGAAAGGTTGCAAGTTTCCAGCATACATTGTGCCATGGCATGAATAAATGTTTATCTTTACTGTATTTTGTTTTATTGTTTGATGGCTTCAATAACTGCATTCCCGTCGTTGTATGGTGAGTTAATACAGTTAATAATACTGAGCTTAATACAGTAACTTGTTCAGGGTCTATGTGTTTGTAGTTTAATAATCTTAATTTTGCAAGATATCCTCTATTTTAGGGGTAGAATAGGTCATTATAAACATTAGAGATAATTTTCTCATTATAAATAAGGTAAAAAAGAACCTTGTATGATGAGGTTACATGATAAAATACATTAACATTTTTCATTATATTCACTTTTTCTTCCTTATGTTTTTTTTCAATTGTTCAACTAGTTTGTCTAAAACCTGACTCTGTAACGTCACTTTGTAACAATGCAACAGTGTGAAAAGCGCTATATAAATACAAATTTTACTTAAAAACAACAATTAAGCAGAATTGTTATATTCTAATTATAATAACTTTTATGATATGCAGGCTTAACATTTTTACAGTGTTGTGCAATGACACTGTGTGACCTTATGTCCCCTTCAAAGCCGCTCCTTTCAGCTGTGTTTGTGAGCAGTGCTGTGTATGCATAGCAAATCCTCCTGATTGAGTGGTAATTTATTCTCTCTGATTTACAAGGAGGTCATTCATTGTTGCCTGCTTGGTGAAACTGCAGCCTAGAAAGTGAGGTGACTAATCAGAACACAGATAGTTACTCAGATTAAAGGTCAAACGCTACTTAACAATTGATTTGGATTTGATGTTAAAACACAGGTTGGGTAAAAATATGTACAAAGATGACATTTGCAAAGTAAATTTGACTTTTTTGGAATATAGTTTGAGATATAGATGGTATTTACTTTACAAAGTGACTAACAGGGGATTCAAAGTATGCATTTATCAATACTGTATGTGTGTTTCCTGAAAATCAAACCCAAGACCTTTGCAATTCTAATGCAATACTTTACCAGTTGAGCTACAAGAACACTGTGTCTTGATTAATTCGAACAATAACGAATTAATAGTATTTACAGTAAATCAAAATTTAGCAGGTGTTACAGGAATTTGAATTTTAAATAAATGTTTAAATTTTCTTGTGATCATGGTCAAAATAATTTATCAAAATATGATCAAATGATGGAGAAGAGCATTAGTTGAGTACACTTTTGACATTTTAAAGAGCTGATTCAGGTGTCCATACAGCAGTGGATGAACGATGCTTTACAGTCCCTGTAAAGTATGACAAATCACAGTAGTGTACTGGATTCTTGACAAGCTGATTTCCATAATCCTTGTAGCAAATTCAGTTCTACTGTAAAACAATGTCAACATCACATGCATACAACATGCTATAAAAATAAAGCTAGGCATGAGCACATTTTGTATTTAGAACTATATTTATATGTTATATACATGTTATACAACACACACACACAAGTTGTATGTAT
>JAZGTI010001571.1:0-43217 GCA_036877585.1 Botia kubotai
TTTTCATTTTTGGGCGAACTTTTTTAATGACTCTGTGTGTATTTGTTTCAGAGGAGAAAGGTTTTGACTCCTCTGCTGGTTTTAGAAGGTGAAGTGTTTCGCCCCAGGAAGCAGGAGGTGGAACAACTCAAACCGAGGGACTTCCTGGGTGAAGCTAAGGTGACTGTTAACTTCAGGCTGTACACCTGCCCAGGGGCGCCGCTAGGGGAGGGGGAAAGTTAGGGCAATTCTAAGGGCCCACGCCCTTTAGGGGCCCCCAGAGATTAGTAATAACACTACTAGAGGGGCCCAACCTCATATTTTGCCATAGGGCCCAAAATTGCCCAAAATTTCAAAAACTGTTTGAAAAGACTAAACAACATTTAACTGAATAACATATAAATGGAAAAAGGAGTGATGGTACCAATAATGGGTTCTCAGTAAACAAATTGAAATATGCAAAAACAAACAGACAAACAAAACCGTTTTTACTGATACTCCTGTCTAAACTCCTTCTCTACCAGATCATCACCTCTCTGATTCCAAATGATGACTTCGGAGGCTTTGATCCTCTCAGACCGCAGGTGCGTTCACCACCTGCAATAGATATCACATTTTGTCCCGTATTGTTCAATGTTTTGATTTAAATGGCCTTTATTGGTAAAAAAATATAATACTGGTACAATGTATTGCTAAAGCGTCTACAAAGATTACACAGAATCAAACATGAACAGAGAAAAAATAATGAATAAGTGAAAGATAAACAAAGAATTATGAGAACTATGTTGTGCGGGCGTGTGTGTGTCACTAGACTACACTGATGATGTGTTTTTTTTTCCAGAAACCAGGATACTATGAGCCAAAGGTAGAAGAAGGCCAGTAAGTATTCGATATTTAAAACATATTAAGACTGAATTCATAATAACGTTATCCTAATTTTAAGACATATTAAAATTACACATTTGTTTACAGGGAAAAAAGATTATTACGTTATTTTATTATATACTGTGATTATATAATTCATCACAGTATATAATAATATAATTATATACTGTATTATATCATTCTTTTTTCACAGGGACTCTCGTTATATGACGACGAAGGGTGCATATATGGCTAAAGGGGCAGGAGAGCTCACTGTTCCCGCTGGAGCACAAGTGTTTGTGTACAGTGTCGATGAAAAGGATGGACTGGCAATAGTCATATATGATGGAAAGGTGGGATGGGCTTCCTGCTTATAGAAAGACTTGGAATATTACTGAGGCTGATGTTGTATTTGCACATGATTTAAAAGCTTTTCAAAACTAATTTCAGTATTTAGAATAACACCTTCGATATTTCTTCTTTTTTATGTTTAACGTATCAGAGAGGTCTGGTTCCCAGGTTTCTCCTTGAACCAAGTGCCAAGAAAAACAAGGTTAAATACAGGCGGATTGTAAGTGATTTTATGCGCTTCATGATTTTGAATATGGCCTTGTATTTTTACAGACACTTATACATCTCAATATGATGCTTATCCAGCTTTTCTTCAAAATTTGGTGAGCTAGCTGTAAAACGTTGAAATTTATGAATGCAGACAGGTTTAAAGGCTTTTTAATGCTAGTTTAAAAATGTGCTTACACACTTTACAAACCAGAGAGATCTGGCAAAGTACAAGCATTGCCTCAGCACACTGTGAGACTTTGAATGTAGTTGCAAGGAAACTAAATGCAAATAAAAATGGAAAGGGATATACATTTCTTATAATGAAGAGATGTTAGAAAACATGATCGCATGCTGATGGGCTTCTGACTTTGTGTTTAATATCTGATTTAAAGGAACTCGCCAATGGAATCCCTCACCCACCAGCATTAAAACCTCCAAATCGACCCCAAGGTTTATCTCAGCCTCCAGCAGGTACAGAAAAATAGTTTGCAGTGAAAACAGAGACTGCTTATTGAAGGTAGGGTAGAGGCTATTTTGAAGAGGCTTGCAATAGCAAGCTAGCTTTGAAAGCATAAGATCCCACCCTCCCTTTAGTGTCCTACAAAGCCACGCCTCCTCCAACACACGAACACATACATAGCATTCAGTCCAAACGCAATGATTGGACGAAGATATATACATAAATATATATATATAGACCACTTTACTCAGTGATTGCTATCGGGATGTGAGGACTTTAAACAAGAAAAACAAAAAATGTTTCTGAAAAAACTGCCTACCCCGTCTTTAATGGCTACACTTATTATTATAATAGCAAACATCTCTAAATATTGTCTATACACCTGAAAATATTGTTTTTGAACATTGACTATTTGAAGTCATCTAAGGTCATTTCCTAAGTCTAGATCTTTCTCCTTGCTGTCTCTTCTCCAACGGTCAAATGGAAAACAGGCTAAAAAGCAGATAAATAAAATAAGTATTTTGTTTGTGGTATGTAAGTGTCATCCTTTGTCCTGTAGAGCTCCGCCCCTCATTTGTCAGTGCCGCCCACACAACTCCTCCAGTGAACAACAACTCCACCCACGTTCCTGCCCAGCAGGTGAGTAATGAAACAATGGAAGAGGAGGAAAGAATGTTAACCTTTTAGCCTGACAGAAACTGTAGTACTTTCTTACACCCACACATTCGGTTTATTGACAGAAATGGACTTTCCAGCGTTCCACTTATAATTAAACCGGAACACATTTTCTGACCTCATGGCTTAGGTTTCTGCCCTCTGTACTGTATTATATATTTCTGCAAACCCATTTATCTCCCTGCCCAATTTGGCAAGTCTGAAAGCTAATATTTCTGAAAGTATCACGTAGATGGAAATAGCAGCAGAGCGTGATTAATGCAGTGGCCGTCATGGTTGATCTTTTGTGTGAGATTAAAATGAGTTTTGTGACTCACACATGAAGTGGAGTAGTGAGGCAGAGGCCTTTTGATTCGGCCTTATTCTGTCAGAAATACACCCAAGGGAGGAAAAGATAAAGCTGATTTCAAGAGGACAATGTGAGACCACTGTCTAGAAGAGAGACCTGATTCACTTGTATCTTCCATCTGAATATGCAAGTACTTTGTGCACAGAACTTTGTAATTGGAAAAAGGGAACCTTGAAATTGGAAAAACTTTTTCCGAATATCTTTTGCTGTTCTAATACTATGAACCAAGTGAGTGTGAAGTTGAAAGTCTAAATTAGGGAACAGCTCTTTGCATCAGTTGAATATCCCAGTTGTCTCAGTCATAACCTAAGATGTGTCCCGCATTTTCCAGACCTCAACATCACCCCAGGAGCTTGGATCGGTCGCAGTGAAGGTGCACTACAAATACACAATGGCCCTGAGAGTCCCTTTAGAAACGTCTTTTCATGAACTGCAGGAGAAAGTCGCTCAAAAATTAGGACAGCCTGCGACGAACATTCGCCTCAGGTAATGCTGCAAACCCGCTGACCTGCTTTGCTGACCTGCTTTTAGCTGCTGTAAATTCACATATTAAAGTATGTAACAGCAGCTGTCCCTGGTCACATTTTTCCATTGTACAAACCCTCACTCCTCATGCATATAACTTCTCACAGACATAGAAAGCCTGGTACCAAAGCACTGACTCCACTGAATGGAGATGATGGATTGGACAGCCTTGAAGACGTGGTTGAATTAGGACGTGCCACAATTTGGTGTCAGGTAGTGATTGTTACTTTTGATTTACTCCTAATGACAGCTGTTAGAATCAGAATCAGCTTTATTCACCAAGTGGCAAGTAGATGTATACCACCTGTGGCGCCATCTTGGATGCTACAGTGTGTCAGCACTTTGAGCAACCCAAGTTCAAATCCTGGCTTGTGGTCTTTTCCCAACTCCTTTGCCTCTGTCTCACCCTGTGTGGTTTTCGGGTGTCCTATATAATAAATTTAAAAAGACAAAATTGAATAAAGTTGAAAATGAAGTTAAGAAAGCATATTGTGAATTTTCGTTTTGGGTGTACTGTCCCTTTAAGAACAGACGTCCTGTCAATTTAGCAGTATTTGGAAGCAGTCCAGTATTTAAGACTCACTGTCTTTTCATCTGCTCAAAGTCTGAAGACCCTCTGGCCAACAGAACCATTCTCTATCAGATGGTGGCACTCTATGACTATACTGCGCAGGGCCCAGAAGACCTGGAATTCAGTGAAGGGGACACAATTGATATTCTTAGTGAAGGTATGTAGAACGGGAGGGTTAAATATCATTTCTTGTTTTTGTATAGAATTGAACCTTGCCTATACGTACCCATATCTTTCCATTATGTGGGTATGAAAAGAGTTCCTGTCGCTCAGTTGGTAGAGCATTGCATTAGCAGTGCAACGGTTGTGGGTTTGATTCCCACTGACCAAATGTATAGTTTGAGCATCTGCCAAATGCATACATGTAAAAAAACTAATTTTGGCATTTTGCAGTGAATGAGGAGTGGTTAGAAGGGCACAGTGCTGGAAATATTGGTATCTTCCCCCGAAGTTTTGCTCATCGGGATACAGACGACATAAGTGTTGGTGAGGCATCAACATAAACACCCCATAAACATCCACCGAGGCCACATACGCATTGAATCAATGAGAACCGTATTGCAAAAATGTGCAGAGACATTGTAAAGGTGAATTTTCTCCCATAAAGATATCTCTTTGTTTCAGTGAATGACAGTATTTATCAGAAGTATTTTCTTTATATGTAAAGTATAAACTTGCTTAGTTTCTGTAACTGCTGAATCAATAAAAAATCAAGACAATGTCATTACCATAGTAGGGAAGCTGTTATTGAATTAAATTGAATTAAATGTTAATATGCTAAATTCTAATCTTAATGGCATTCTAACCTTGCTTCCTTGTTTTATAACGTCAATACAATTAAATGCTTACGTTTATTATTGAAAAACAGCTATCGTCGTCTTTTAAGTTCTTTAAACTCTTAACTGGAAAGTAATAGCTTTTGGGAATTTAAGCTGTCTAAAGTGAACTTTACTGTATATAATGTGGAAGGCCTGAACTCCATGTGAATTAAAAGCAACTGGATCATCCTGGCACTCTGCTGAATGACTTCATTGGGTATTAATAGAAAAGAGAGAATTTCAGGTATGTTGACACATTGCAAAACAGAACAACTGTGGAGCAAATCTAGAGTTTTAAATAGAACTCCACGGGATACCAGCACATGTTTACATCATTACCACCCACCTCCTCTTAACCTGCAGCTCACACTGTATCTACAATACACACCAGTGCAGCAGAAGAAAGATGATATAACTGACCATGCAATATACACCACTGGCAGCTTTTATTTCAGACTCGGTCAGATGTTATTAAATGGCTTTTAAATCACCACTGTCCTGTACAGAGAGATGAATACGGCTAGGTGAGATGTCAGTAATGTACTGGTTAATGATGTGGTATGCTTTAAGATTGGGCACTTGGGCATTGGAGTGCAGAGAACGATCCCTCTGCTCTTTTATATTGCGGTACTTACGGGGTTGGCAGAGCCCAATGTAATGCACTTTTCCCCCAACTCCCATTAAACATGCGGCCATTAAACACAGTTGTACCTTATCCTAACCCAACACTTAGTGACCAGTTCCTGCCTGCTACCTTCTGTCACTGTTTTTATAGAGTCAAGGTAGTTTGTTGTATTTATGAGCTGTTGTGTAGACATCAGGGAGCTTAACAGCTTAACATGTTTCATACTCAAAACAACCTTCTGTCAGTTTTTATAGGGGAAATAAGTGAACTGCACTGTTTTGTGCATAAAGCCAACAGGAGCAAAATAACAGCCTTGAACTGCTGTAAATGTTGCCTATTTACTCAGCACATCAGTCGCTCGCTGTTCAAAAGATGATGTGGGTTTTTTTTACAGAAAGTGGAGTGTGGAAAACAGCCAAGTGGTGTCGGATGGTTTGTTGGGGGAATCTGCAGCCTCGGTTTTACATCAACAGAACAGAAATTGCTCAGATAAGTTAGGGATATTCCTGTGTTAGCAGCACAAAGGTTGCGGGTTCAATTCCCAGGGAACACGCATACCAATAAAATGTATAGCTTAAAAAATGCTCTGTAAGTCTCTTTGCATAAAAGCATCAACCAATTCTTAAATGTAGGGGGAAAAAAACGCTTTTCTTAAATAACTCATAGAAGTACAAAGAAATGTAGGAGAAAAGACATGGCAGAGTAGATAAAGAGTTGAAGAGGGACTGAAGTTAAGAGCAGGAGGAGAATAATTTTATCTTGTCTTATTTAGTATTCCTGGATAACTATCGTGGTGTTCTAATAATTGCGCACCTAATTTAATTTCTAGAGTGAGCTGACAGCTTAAAGCATTGAATGTGTACACATATGTGTTAAGAGATAAGTGAGTGTGTAGTTATGTGTGACTTTCAGCTGAAGTATTTTTTACAGTGCAAAAAGATCCAAGCATAAAGATCAATGAGCATTTCTATTGTCTAATTTAGTCCCATTAATTGTTCATTAATTTCTGCCACTATGGCCTATTGCCAGGAGCAGTAATTGCAAATTAACAATGAATTTGACTCATTTGTCCCAGTGTCAGCATCTTAAATGGCTTTAAATCACTGAGTTGGAGAAGCACAAGGACAAAAAGAGGTTAACTGAGAGTCTGTAATTGGCACATTTAGTCTTAGATTTGATCTTTAGTTCTTCATCAATAATTACAGATTTTACTGTTACTTCCCTAATACATTCATTTGTGTTAAATTCATTTTTTCTTCATATTACTCATTCATTACTTATGAATTTAGAGTTAGTTTAATATAATTTTGTATATTTGTATTTTATTTGCTACAGTTATTAAATACATCTACAATATGCAATTGTTATTTTACTAAATTTTCTTATTTTGCAGCATATATATATTGTATTGCTTTTGGCAAAACAAATGCATCATTTTAGTCATGGCATTAAATCACACAAAATTGTATATATAGTTAGAGGCTGTCTATGAGTTTATTAATATCTCTCAGACACAGACACTGAAGGTACAGTAGTACATGTCTGTCGACAGGCCTTTCTAATTCCTCTTTATGAGCTTAAAGGATGACACGTGTGTTTTCACTGAGCTTCCATGGCAACAGAAATCCACAGCCAGGCATAAGATAAACACGCTGCCTGTCATTTTGAAGTGTCTTTTAAAGGTAGTAGCATGTCAGACAACATGTAATACTGAACCAAAAAATAAGGATAATTTTTTTATTTATACAGAACACTTCATGGGTTTCCTTCCTTAATGGATTACTTGATATTTCTCAGCAGACGCACATCCTCTGTTGTGAACCGTCTGACGATTTGATGGTCACAACACCAAACTGATTTGAGCAGAACTGGATTCAAGAACTGGATGTAAAATACTAAGTACTACTTTTCGCAGGCACAAGGGATTAGGGAGCATCTGGTTTAAATAGAGCAATGCCAAACAAAGCATGCCTGCACACACTGCCCTGGTTTGAGGAATTATGTTCAAAACAATTTCCACTAGATAAAACTAACTTAAAGGTGGAGAGAGAAGGGGTCTGTTACAATCTCATCTGAAAAAAACTAATCTAAAAATGTTACAAAGGGAACATGTCAAATAAAATCCAGATGAAGTACAGAAATCACAGAGAAAATCTGTCTATGGCACACGTCTATAGAGATCAAGTAGCTGTGGTACTGGCAGTGTTTCCCTAAAAAGCTTACGGTATGGTTTCAAAAGTACGCAAACCTCTTGGGGAACGTCTTGTTTTTCAATTAATTAACGTCAGTGGCCAGTCGGGCCTTATAAAGTTATAAATAGCTTACGCACAGGAAAAACGTGGTTAAATTTGTCAATGCGTTTCTGAAAGTTGTTTGTTGCTAAGCAGCCGAGTCCCCTCACGCGTGCGTCATTTCCTCCTGAGCTCGTGTCGGTATCTCACTACGGGCTCAGTAGTAGCGACAAGAAATCAGAACGAGCTGTACCGGCAAAGCGCGCTCGTAGTCTGAGCGCACCTGCCAAACGTGAAACGTCCGTTTCTTTCTCGTGGCGGGAAGTGCTCGAACGATGCTGAATCCCAGTTTTCTCGATCGATGTTTTAACAGAAGTAAGGATTAAAGTCAATATTACGGACATTTAATCATCGCAGGACGTAATTCCATTCTGTTTATTGTTTGCCTTTGTAAAATCAGTGGACTTTTTGCACTAATAAAGGGACCAGAAAAGCTCATTCATAAACTCACTCGGATTTACTTTGTGCAGTTAAAGTAATTCGGCGTTAAAAGTTTGGAAACAACATTGGACTTTACAGCTATTTATTGTTTTAATTATTTTTTTCTGTCTCTGTTCGGAGCTCTCCGAACATTTAATATGACTAGTCTCAACCGAGGTTTTACGCACGAAGCGCGGTGCCCATCTCTCTTTAGCCAGACACAGGGTGAGTGTTTCTGCATGATTCTCAATGTCTGATGTGAAGTGTGGATTTGAGGAACTGCGGCAGGTGTATGAGAATGAGCACAGATCTGGAGCGCGTTTCACTCAAGTCGGGCTCAAACTCGCTGGGCTCCGGTGGCCGCGCATTGTCCGTCAACGTGAAGAAGTTGCACAACGCGCTCAGCGTGCTGCTCAACGACTTCGAAAGAGAGCAGTTCATCCACTGTCTCAACGTTTACCACGCCAAGCGTAATGTCTTCGATCTCGTGCAGACTCTTAAAGTCATCCTTAATACACCTAGCAAGCGCCAACTGTTACCCATGCTGCGTCTGGTCATACCCCGCTCGGACCAACTGCTTTTCGATCAGTACACGTCGGAAGGTCTTTATTTAAACACGGATCTGCTGGCAAGTAGCGTTAAACATGAGTGCTCGGAGGAAATGAGCAACGCGAATGTTCACGCAGGAGCGTCCTCGGTACACTTTCTTCCTGAGTCTGAGCAAGCAGGTCCCAGTCAAGGATCTGTGCGGGCGGTTCCGTTTTTCAGCACCACTCTTCAGGGAACAGCTCCAGCTGGCCCTGGCTTAACCACTGCTTTGATGCAGTCCGATGAAATTCGACAGGTTACGCTAAAACGGAGCAAGAGCCACGAAGGCCTGGGATTCAGCATACGGGGTGGGTCAGAGCACGGAGTTGGGATCTATGTGTCTTTGGTGGAGCCGGGATCATTTGCTGAGAGAGAGGGACTGAGAATTGGAGACCAGATCATAAAGGTCAATAACATGGTGTTTGACCGAGTCACTCATGGAGAGGCTGTCAAGGTGATGTGTGATTTCTTTTACTAGTGTTTGTGCAGCCATTAGGATTCAACAGTGTTCACCCTTAACATATTGCGGGTGGCTCTGTTAAATCTTAATTCTTGACTCTCCATTTAATTACCAAACATCCCCATCTGCTTTAGCCATCCTTTCCCTAAACGCTATCCTGTAAAATCCTTTCTCAGTGTCAGAGTCACAGCCATGCAGACAAATCTTTGGCCAGAGTCCAGATTAGAGTTACTGGCTTTAGGAGGACTAAAATCAATCTTTGATTACACAATGTGCCATAGCTTTTGGACCCGGCCACAAACCCTAGCTGCTTTGGCCATTGGCAATGTGACTAAACCCTCTCATGAGCTCTCTTCTTGTCACACAGTCCTAACTCTGGCCTCTCTATCATGTTTTCTCTCATTCCCTGTGTGCCTTTAAGAATGTTTTACAAAATTGACTTTTTGGGTACAAATTTTATTCTGGGACATTATGATTTGGCATATATACATATACATTTAAACATATACTCAAATGTGCCTTTGGTGGAATCTATTTTCATCTCTTATTTGAACTCTAGGTTGGAGAGTTAAAGCATATGGTTACATAACGGTTGAATCTTGTACAGTTTGCTAGAGAAGAGCCATGACAGGCAGCTACCTCACTCTTGCTTTTCTATTCTCTCGCTCTAGCGTTTGCTCTTTCACTATTTGTGTGGGCAGGCGCATATATGTTTTTTTTTCCAGCATTCGCATTATACTGCCGAGGGATGCGCAGCCTTCTTTTACACTGTCCTTGCTTTGTTGTACTGTCTGTCTCGCTCAATCTCGTCTGCCTGTCAGAATTGAATTCACAAACTAAAAAAAGCACAGAGCGAATGACAATAGCAGTGTGACTGAAACGTACTCGAATCCTGCATCCGTTTCGTGTGGCTTGGCACTGCTACAGTTTCTGATATCTGTCAATCACAACAATAGGATTAACCACCCGGTCCATACTTTTGAATAAATATAATTGTTTATAATGGTAGTTCAAGGGCCTGATGCCTGTGTACGATTGTTATTGAGCGAGTCAGTCTGTCTTGATTACAGAGCCCATATGGAGGGATTAAAAGTGATTGACCATGTTTACCCAAAGTGCCAACGAGTGAGATTTGCAAAACAAAGACTGGTGAAGCGTGAGAACTGTGTTTCGCCTGGCTGTATCGTTTGCTGTGATGCAGAGGTGAATGGCGCTGATTCGAGAGTATCGCAGTTGTTATTAAACACAAGGTCTTATTGAAGGTGATGTGGCTTTTAGCTTTAAGGCATTAGTATTCAGTTCCTCACTCGGCACAGGGACTCTAGACTTACATAGTAACTTTTGACCATCAGTGCAAATTGTGATTCACATTTTTCACACCTTTCTCCTTCCAAGAACCACCTCATTCTGACCGATATGTAAAGCAGTATCGTGTGAATGTTACTTTTAAAAGTTTCAACAATATTTACATTAAATAAAAAACATTTATGCATTTGGCAGATGCTTTTATCCGAAGTGACTAACAGTGCATTCAAGCTGTACAATATTTCAGTACATATGTTCCCTGGAAATCGAACCTACAACCTTTGTACTGGTAACGCAACGCTCTATCAGTTGAACTACAGGAATGCTATTGTGTGCATATGCCATATATTAATAATGCTTTTGGTAATGTGTTACTGCTGTGATGCTGAAATGATTTTTCATGATGTTCAGAGCCGGGTAAAATGAATAGTGAAAACAATATTATCATAATAACAGACTGGCTTGAAAAAACTGTAAGCTGTTAATTTTAATAAACACAATGGGATATCTTTCAAAAATATGACGCCACAAACCTTTCAATATTGTTTCCAATCCAGTGACAAAATGTTCCTCTATTCATTGTTGTTTGTCTAGTGCCCTACAGTAAGTGCTTGGCTATTTTTAGGCACTTACTGTAGCAGCCTGGTACCTTATAAAACTTTGTTTTCCAGCAGACTAATAAAAACCTGTGCTCGCTTACTACCAGAAATCGTGTTGCAGCCAGCCAATCAGATCAGTAGTTCTTCTGTTTTCAGTTCTTCTTGTAGTTCTTCTCTCTGTCAAATCCACATCACATGGTCTGTGGGTGTCTCTTGACCACATTGACTCTCTTCATGGTTCAGGACATTTACCCCTGTCAAGAATAATCACATTCTTGTAGATGTTAAATGATGATCATTGTGCTTGATTCCCAACTGCTGTAGATGAATTCTGGAATTTTTTTCAGTGTCATTATTCTGAGATAATTGGCGTACTTCCTGTTAGCGTGCTAAGCTGATAGAGGTGTTCCAAGCCACTCCTGTTGGGATTCCTGCTCTCATTTATTAATTGGATCCATTCTGTTTCCCATTAGGAGATGAATAATTCATGGGGGCGGTTAATTAAGCAGGCAGTGTTTAAGACAGAAAACACGTAAAGAACACATAGCCACCCCAATCATGAGTCTTGATTAGTTCCAACAGAGAGCTTGTGTGCGGTGATGTTTGTGCCAGTGGTAAGTAACATTAGATCAAAAGATTAAATCAGCACAAGAGATTTCTTTATTGCCTTTAATTGTCACTTGAATTGACTCACAGCATACTTTAATTAAACGTGATTACAGTGTTCCTGTGGCTCGGTTGGTAGAGCATTGCGTTAGCAGCACAAAGGTTGTGGGTTCAATTCCAAGGGGTGCACACATACACAAAAACTTAAATGTTCCGTAAGTCGCCGTAAATGTACGTTTAGAAGGCTTTAGATACAAGGGAACAAATAAAAACATCCAAGTTTACTTAGTTATCCAAGTCTGAAAAATCATGTTTCAGAGTGAACTATTAGACTACAGGGGATCAGATAAGGAGGTTCAGCAGGAAAAGTCAGATTGTCTGCTCTGTCTGTTGGGGTCTTACTCCTATTGACCTGCCAGGCGTAAGTAATAATTCTCAATGACAAATTATACAGACAATGCAAATAATGGTGACACAGCTGCTTGTACTCTTCTGTATTTCAGGTCTTATCTTGATCGTTTACATTTATCGCTGTCCTTCGCTATCTCTCTCCTCACTTTCAGTATAAAGGTGCTGTTCAGGTTGTAGTTCCAAAACCCAAAGAGAAAAATCAGCCCTTATCCAGCCATCAATTCCTGCTGGAGTTTCTCATTTGTTTTTTGAATTGTGGGTTTGTGAAAGAGACATTTTCGTTTAGCCAAAATAATTAGACATAGTTGTACATCAAGCACAAAATTTAAAATCGCTGTGTGCTTTACGTTGCTAACAAATCGCTAAAGCAGTGGTCTGATTTGTCAAAAATGTTAACTCGCACACTTCTTATGTACAAACAGCAGAGACAGAGAAGAAGGGCGATAGGATTGAAACATGACCCTGGTCAGGTTCAAACCTTGGTCCTCGCAAGCAGTCATTCCACATGTGTCCCATGTGTCTGACACACCTTGTGTTTACAGCAGGACTTTGTGCACTTTATGTTGTAGTACTTATTTTACTCATAAATTGAAAACTGCTGTTCTTAAACCTAGTACAAATACCCAAGGGAACCCACTGTGAATTAGCCTAGCTCGATTGGCCCGTAAATTGATGTCATGACTGAACAGCTATATTAGCGGTAAGCGCTGAGAGCCCCCCAGTAATAAGAATAGCTAACACCCTCCAATCTCACTCCCCAGTTATGTTCACTCTCAGCAAACAGTAAACAACATCAGCTCAAAACAACACGCACTCCTAAACCGATGGTTCTGGAACAAACAGACCACTGTGGTGCTGCTATTTTCACACACCTGATACATGTGGGTTACTTAACTTAAATGGAGAGAGAAAGTCAGACAGAATGCTGTGATGGGCGAGTTCAGGGTTACATAAGTGTCGGAATAATGGAAGGCGGATTGTTTTTCACCCAGTAAGGATCATCAAAGACAGAGACTGAATGGGTTTGTGAAAGATAAGATGGTCCAATTTATCAAAGCAAGAGAGTTTTTTATCATAGCTAGGAAGAACCGGAGAGAGAGAGAGATGTTGAGTATTGAGAGGGGAGGGGCAGTGGTTGATGAACACAGGGTTTTTGACAGTCCATCTGGTACACGGTCAAGGATATTAAAAAAGGCCAAACAGATGCCAGAGGAACCAATAGATGCAGCATAAATTAGATTTGAGTTCTTGTACTCAAGCCCTCTGTTTCAGCCAAGACTTTATTTTAAAGAAGATTAAACACATCAGGATGTTGCAAAGGTACTTTCTTCTTGACAAATCTCACAAATGAAAACAACTAGTAGTGATTTACTTATTTATCATTAACAATTAAAACATCCTGTGAATTTAGACATGTTACATTATTCTACATCTTTTCACATCATAAGCTTGTTATCTGGTTCCACTGGAAAATCCTGAAGGTTTTTGGTTGCAGTTGGAAACATTGTTCAGATGTTTAACGTGATTCCACACCAAGAAAGTTCAAATTGTTCTTTACAATTGTCTTTTTGTGGTGCTTGAAAATTTGAAGTTTGTAGTGACATATTGCCTAATGCTGGGTTTGAATGAACTAGTAATCATCAGTATTTTTTTGTTCTTGTTTCCTTGTGTCTCTCTGTCTGTCACCTGTTATAGAGAATTAGAATAGAAGACTAATTCCATTATTTACTATCCGTTCAACCAAACATGTACAAACATAAATAAGTACATTTGGCCAATAGTATCTTTTATAGTATATACTATACTATCTTTTAATAGTATCAGTGATGATTATGTCCTAAAGTAGAGAGGAAAAGAATATGACAGATATGGATTTTTACAATGGCCAATGTCGATATCTAGAGAGCAATGCGGGCTGGTGGCCAATATAATATTTATTATGATATCACATATTTTAAAAAATATTCAAAAAACTTAATTTAATTTATATGTTTAACTTGGTAGGCTGGGATGGCAGACATACAATACAAATACAATACATATTTACTTATTGATATACAGTGAGATTTTAAAGTCAGAATAGGCCTAAATATGCAATGTAAATATGTATTTTCTGAGGAAGGCGCAGGACCATAAAATGTTTGTCAAATAGGATAGGATGTTCCACTTGTTTGTCAACATCTGTATGTATTTATGTGTTGGAGGGGGCGTGGCTTTGGAGATCACTCTGAAGGGAGGGTGTGATCTTATGCTTTCAAAGCTAGGTTGCTATTCCTAGCCTCACCGAAATTGCCTACCGTACCTTTAAGCGCTACTGCAACAAAAATAAGCACAAATGATTCACTTGTGTGTGTAATTGATTCATGTATTTATGCTTCTACAGAGATTGATGGGTAGTGGTCCCTAAAGCCTGTCATCTTTACACAATTTATTATTATTAAAAAGTAGTTTTTTTTTTCTCCATGATTATTCAGTTAAAATGGCCATCAGTTAACTCAGGCCCTTTGTGGTGACATTCATAAGCATCCATCTCGTAAAGCATCCATTAATCAATCATGACTTAAATACTGATCTATTATTGTGGTAACATGACACAATAATAAATCTCACACAATGTGAGATGTGACAACAAAGCAAACTGTTGTTGGTCATTTTGGTTTCCGGTTAGACTGCTCTGTCAAATCCAAGTAGGTGGTTCTCAACGGTGTCATAGCTGTGCGTAGGTGTTTCTAAACGTTTGACCCCTGTAATTGTATCATTTTTTCATTACTTTTGAGGGTAATTACTGGGTGTGTTTTACATTAGCAGACTGAGTTGTTGTAAACTGAAAGCCATTAATCATCTGTTGCCTCACTGTTCAGCCATTTTGTTCGTTGTCCAAAGCATCTGTGTAGTAGAAGTTTACATTCATTCTACAAAATGTAGCACTGCCAGCCTTCTGCTGATCGACCTCTGTGGTGCACTTGCTGCTTGTTTACATTTTTATTATGTTTATGTTTGTCTTAGTCCATTCCAAACCAACGTGTTATACTGATGACTTAGTAAAGTTGGCCACTGTTGTTGTTGTCTGCTGGCAGATATTCTATCAATCTCTGTAGATCAATCTGCTGCCTCAGATTGCTAGAGTGCAAAAGTGTCACGCACGTATCTTCTCAGATTTTTTAACCAAATGGACTTTAAAAGCTGCTTTCATAATAATTATCTTTGAATATAAATTTGCGTGACCGTTTTGTTTGTTTAAAACTCGGAGGCGTTAATCATCTATTCGCGTGACTAAACGCGAGTAAACTGAAAACTCTGTCATCATAAACTGAAAACTCTAGTTCTTCTAAGGCTGTCACTCTGAACGCCATTTTGTCCTGTGGAGCAAAATGTCAAAGCTGCTTTTTTCACTGTAAATAATAGAAAATATTCAGGCTTCTGAATAGAGGAATCAGAACGTGCCCGATTGTTGCCCTTGGAAATGGCGTATTTTCCATCTGTACTAAGTGCCCGGCTGGGCATATGCTGCATTTACTGCACCAAATCATGTCAATGAACCGTCAGTTAAGCACAAGGGTTTCCGTGAAATTGTTTGTGAGCTTTGTTTTTGTTGAAATTAAATGAAAACATCTGAGTTTAAGGCAAGGAGAGGGAAGCAGTTTTCCATATTGATTGAAGGTGACATTAACATTTATCTGCCCACTTGTTTTTGGGGCACAGGCGAAGACATCGGTTCTCTGCACCTGTTCAAAATCAGAGAACTACGCATATTTATGAGCCACTACTTGACAGACTAGAAAAAGCTCTTAGTTTTCCAACTCATGGGAAGCTGTCTGCTTGAATGAATATCACTTTCTCTGAATTGAAGGTTTGGTTGATATTTTGGGTAGTGAAAGCAGAACGCTTTCAAGTAATGCATTTTCTAAGTGGTGCATTTCAAAGTTAAATCTTCTTGTTTTTGAGGGTGTTTTTAAGACTTGGGCTTTTGTGATTGCTTTCAAAAATCTGAAGGTAGAGCCTTCCTGGATTCAAAATGACTAACAGCACTGTCAATACTAAACATGATTTAAATTAGCTGAGCTGTAGGGTCTTGTGTTACAGGAAATGTGTATTTATTCAGAGTTTGTGTTAGGAAGTGATTAAGAAGTTTGTAATTACTGTAAGTCTGTTTAATTACTGCCAAACACAGCTTTGAAGTGTATAAGTAGATTTAACACTGGTTTAACAGTTAGTTAAGAATTATGTAAATAGACTTACTGTAATGCAATGTTAATACAGATTTTGTAGGAGTTAGGCAACTGGATTAAGCAGGACAATTAAATGTTTAACAGCACTTGCAGGATGTATGTATATGCGTTTTGGTGCTTATTTTTACTTATTTATTATTTATGATTTATTATTTGCTTTTGCATGAAGCAGAAGCATGTTTCACAAAGAAGAAAACAGCCAGAGCGGGTTTACCTGGTGACGTTATAGGAAATTAACAAGCAGTTATTAAAAACATTCGCATATTTATCGTATTCGTCCAATCAGTGTTATTGATCTTATAAATATGCAAATAAGAATGCTAACCCAAGATTTACAAATGTGCAGTGTAAATTTAGACTTGAATACCAAAAGTCAGGTACTAATCCCAGTTAAAGTATGAACAGTGAGAAACAAGGTAGAAGATAACCCAGGATTATGTTAATCCAGGGTTTGGAATGTTTCAAGTGTGAAAAGCGCATCAGATGTTCGCGCTGTTATGTACGCTTAGCGCAGGCGATTGCGCCAAATGTTCCAGAGTTTAGACATTTGTGGCTGAACAGCTATAATGAAAAATGATGATGCTTGAAGGTAAGCAGAACATGAGGCATTATTTCACCATCTAGGTCAGGTGTTTTGATTATTTTCAAATATTATTCATCTTTTGTACAAGCGATACCATTTTGTTCTCCATCGCTGTTGTGGCAAGGTAGAGAAAACATTTATAATCATAATTTATACACACAGTATTTACTGCTATCAGCATTTTAATGGAGCATGCATCTTTAATTTGCTTGCCTTCGCACTGCCTCGTCACAGTTAATGGAGCAATAAACAAACAAATTAAACCACTTGCAAATCCAGGTAACAAATACACTCTCAGATCCACTCTTTCAAACATTACACAATCACGTAAAGAGAGTTAGAAATAAGTTTCTTTTGTTTTTCGACTTCAGCTTTACAGTAAATAAACACTTGTGTTTGTACAATAGCTCCCATCGGCCCAGTGCGGCACCATTATTATTTTTTATCAGCAGCTGAAAATAAACATACGCGGTAAAACTTCCCAGCACAGAAAGATAACGCATTTATATTGATCTCATCCACCTTCAACTTTCAAACTAAAGAGATATTTCTGTGCCTCCCTGGAGGAAAACCTGCTACCCGTGACCTTTTTCTGTCGTGCATGGGTCAGAAAATACGAAAAGTTTTCTGCCCTCTCTACACGGTATGATTCCCCATCCAGATTCACTGAGAATGAGTGACACATAAAGTTTTGGCTTTTTGGTGAATGATCTGAGGTACAGATTTGAAACAGAGGACGGTATAAAAAGCAAGAATGTGATTTATCTTGGGAGGCGGAATGTGTTTACGTTTTCTTTTTTTTAATTATTTTTCTGGGAGATTTAGTGCTATGTTGTCCCTAAAGATCTTTATATATAAGATATTTACTGCCATCAGCTCGCTTCAGAGTTAAGCTAATCTGACAGAGGAAAGGTTAAGAGGCATGTTAATAAGTTTCTCTTGTTAACAAGTGAAGGATCGTCTTTTTTGGCAGAGTGACTCTGAATCAGACCTACTTTTCTTCTCTTCTTACTGTTTAATGGTGTTTCTGGGTCTGAAGCCTTCAGGGGGTAGTGGGCATGTTGCTAAGCTTTTATGGACTGCTCCGGAACTGTCCACGGATGCCGTCCTGCCTCCCTGTGGGTTTGGATGCTGAATCTGTGACTGAAAACAAAAACAACGTTACGTTTAATTATTTATTCCCATAAAACTGAATTACAGTGCTTTATATGGCATCTCTACAGCAGCCGGAGAAGGTCACATGACTCCATATGACTCCAAGGACGTCACAGTGTAATCATGATGATACTTGTGCAGTTGTAGCTCTTTCATGTAGCTGGTTTTAATGATTCGCTTATAGCCGCCGTTCATTCACAACTGTGATGATTCTGAACCAAAGGGGAGACATGCTGAGAGCTCAATATGCTCAGATAAACCCAGGGGATGTGCCAAATCTCTAGTCAAATCTTTCGGTTATTATCTTTATTTTGTATGCTACTTTTTGCCTCAAAACACGTTCTGCTATCCCATTATTCTTGTTTTATAATGTTCCCACAGGAAAGAGAATTCACAAACAAGGTTTAATATTTCTTCTAGATATCACTGAAATGGAGAGTGAATGGAGACTTTTGCTCAAAGGCACGATGAAGCCAAAACTGTGTATTTTGTGGTTGTTAGCCCATGTCATTTAGCTTTGAGGCCACTTATATTCCAGTGCACTACTTTACTAAAATGATTTTAGCAGTTAAATTTATTTATTAGCAGATAGATATATTTTGGCATTTCAAATTCTTTGAAGAACACATTTTTAGAGCTGAGTAAACATCAGAGATAAAATTGATACTTGGATGAGACAACTGAGAACTGCATAAAATCTGCTATGCTAAGATAGCTCAGGCGCAATACATAAGCAATAAAAATGTCCTGTGGGTTTTTCTTTTTTAAGTAGTTATTTTAATGAGAGATATAGAGTAGCTATACTCATTTTTTGCGTCATTATGATGTCATTGCAAGCTTCAGTTGATATCTGGTCTTTTGGCTGGGATTCAGTGTAGAACAGTGTTGCTATGCCGGGTCATGTCTGCTGAGGCTCAGCACATAAATGTCAGGTGTGTACTCTGTCTCTGTGATAAAGAGACGACTGGCTAATGGTTTATTCACTAAAGCTCTGTCAGAGGCCCTCATTTCTGCTCTCACTCTCGCTCCTATTCTGCCTACAGTGCATCGTCCTGTTTCTGAGACTTTGATGCATTTTGTTCACTCTCTCACTGTGACCACATTTACAATGACATCATTTATATGGAATATGGCATAAAGTCCATATAGTAGTTAAGCCTTCTAAAAAATAGGTTTACCTGCTCCACAGCCAGAGTTGTTACCTTGGATGGACGACTGAAATAGGTCTTGGGCAATAGATGGGTCTCCTTGTCCTCTTGTTTATAGGGCGCATCCACAAAACCTAAAACCTGATTCAATTACACGATGCTCACAAATTATAAATAAAATGATCAAATATAGTTTAGATGCAGTAGTTGAGGCCTGAGGAAGGCAGAGCAGTGTTTTGCTTCTGGTAGGCTGTGAATGGATGTGATTAACTAGTTGTTTGTAGTGTTTCATGAAATCTGCTGGTGGTCTGAAAAGCTTGTTGTTTTAAAAGATGCTTTTTGAACCTTTTCTGTCTTTCTATGCGTAGAACAATGTGACTCATCCACTGTACATCCACATAGCATTGAAGGATCTCGCTCTCCCATTCCATCTGTCTCTCTCTCTCTCTCTCTCTCTCTCACTTACTCAATGACTAAAAACTCCCCACATACTGTAAGTTATGTAAGAGATCTGCGCAGTAGCTGTCCATGCTCTTGTTGTGGCACTCAGAGGTGTTATGTAGCTGACCACATTTGGTCGAGTGCTCCAGTCAGAGCCGAGAGATGGAACGCTGTACACCGTTTCACCGGTCTGCTGCTCTTATTTTTAGCCTCTGCCCGCATTTGCTGAAAAGTGTTTGTGTGAGCGTTTTTAAACCAGGACACATGTTCATAGCTCATGCAGCAACACTGAATCTGTTGTTCCGCTCCAATTAAACATTTATGCTAATCTATGTTGATCCATGTAAATGACCAGCATGAGTATTTGTTCTGTAAGGAAGCCAGGGGTGTTTCATTCATTAGACCGAGCATTTCTTAGACTTGAATGCGTTCTGTGCTGATGGAGATGACCCAGCCTGTAGGGCTGCTATTTATACGGACACATTTTTGCCAATAAGTGCTTGTCATCTTGCTTTTAAGCTGGTCTTTTTATATAATTGGTATATACTTTGTATATAATTTGTATATAATTTGCATACTTGTGAAATTTTATGTACAAGCACATGTTCTATACATCAAAGACGAAAGAGAGTGTAGATATGTCTGATTTTTGAACAGATTGAATCAGCTTTCAAAGCCCCATGAATTGTGTTGAAGAGTGCCGTTTTCTTCTCGTATTGAAAGAGGGAAATTGTGTAGGACATTCTGACAGGCTTTTAAATGGCCAACAGCATTAAGTATATGTTTACAGCAAGGAACATGATTTTTCACTGTTCTTGCAATTGCCAATCAGAAGCCGGTGCTATAAGGACATTCTTATTCTGGAAAGCATTTTATTGGCCAAAATGGGTGAGTGCTGTATGAGTCATCAGTATTTTCGTTTGTGTTTCTGGAAGACAGAGACTGTACATTTTAAATGCGTACAGTATTTTTGGTATATAAGTCCTGAGACTTAACCACTACATATAGGATGCCGCCCCCATACGCCATTATTGCTGGAGTATATATTCATGCTACACATTTTAAGCAGTCAAAAGACTTACTTGCCTTGTTTATTTCTATTGTTCTTCTTACTACATTGTTAGTTTAATATGAATTATGGGGATTTTAAGCAAGTTCAGTGTCAGACAGCTACAGGCACAGACTCCAAAGACTGCAGATATTGTTTTAATTCTGCAGCTCTGACTCTGTCTCTGTCTGTTTTTCCCTCTTTATTTTACTGTTGTTGAGGAAGCCCAAGCTAAAGGTAACACGCCCCAATGTTGGAAATGGCTCTGAGTCATGTGATCCAGCCTCTCTTGAGGGACCTGAAGATCTGGTGTCTGCCTGAATCATCTGCTCAGCACAGGCAGATGATGTTTTTGTCAGAAGTCACACTGAAAGCTCCCACCCCTCCGAGACTTCTAGCTCTGTCCCTGTAAAGCATATTAAATGTCAGAGATGGATGTCTGTGGACTTCTTTCAAGAGATGAGAGCAGGTCAGAAATGGTAGGACTGATTTGCAAGGCTTGAGTCAATCCACAAGAGACCTGCTCTAGAGTTAGTAAGAGCTTTTATAGGACTTGTTTGGCTCTTACAGGCCACGAACACTGTAAGAAAACCTCTCCAGCAGGTCAAATCTTTGTGAAGTCTTCAGGAGGAGAATATTACAGCTGAGACCGATACCAAAAAAACTTTACTAACTGGTTGTAAAGCTGTAGTGTGCAATTCCCGAGCAACTAGTGACATCGATGGAATTGTTTCCAAAAACGTTCCTATCTGCCATTATTTGGACAAACTCACTCCATTGGGTAATGCAATGTTGTTGCAGCATCTTGACTGTTCAGTGCAATCATCACTAAAACAGCCATTGAGATGAGAACATATTTTTTCTCTTCACAGGTTTTGAAAGGTTCTAAGAAGCTCTCCATGTCTGTCTGCTCGATGGGGCGGATCCCGGGTGGTTATGTGACCAATCACGTTTACACATGGGTGGATCCTGAGGGCCGCAGCGTGTCTCCGCCCCCAAATCTGGTGGATCAGCATGGTTCCATCCAGCAACATGGACAGCGTGGTGGTGCAGAGAGGAGGGTGAGTGTGTGTCACTTCCTCCAGGACACCAAACTAGTGTCGAGTGTGTATAATTCCAGCCTGTGGGAAGTGGAAATTCATATAGTGGGATGATATCTCTAATGAAGTGTTAGACATCTGTGGCTCATTATTTATTGTCAACCAGATCTGCTGTTTTTTTGTCTATAGGTACATAAACACACACACACACACACACACACACACATACTTGTTTCTATGCCTTATGGGAATTTTCCATAGGCATAATGACTTTTATACTGTACAATGTACAGTATACTATACTGTATATTCTTTCCCTTAACCTTCACCCTACCCCTAAACCTAACTCTCACAGGAACCTTTCTGCTTTTTTACATTTAAAAAAAACATCATTTAGTATGTTTCATAATCAGTTTCCCTGGCTTGTGTGTGACTTTTACCATCCTCGTGGGGACATGTGATCCACAATGAAAAACATGTTCACACACACACACACACAGTGGTGTGCAGTGGACTTTCGAATAGAGGAGGGAAAGTTTCCTCTCTATGCTTTGTGTTTTAGTCCAATACAAAGTATATAATAAACTTATATAATATGCATTTTTTTACATTTTAAAATTATAACCTCAATAATACTGAAACCAGTATATGTCTTGTGTCTTTACTAACTTTTGTGTGTTTGTGTGGCTATTTTTATTATAAGTTGACCGTTAGTCAACAAATCCTTCATTACAAGTTGAAGTCACAGACATGGAGGTGCACCTTTATTTAACTGAGCTGAGTGCTCGCTGAAAACTCACTCACAGATCATCATTTCAGGTTCATTTTGATACAGACTCCCTTGTCTCCTTGCACAAAACCCCAGACAGACACACACACGGTAAAATTCACAACTCCTCTCCGCCCTCTCACACTCTCATCCTGAATTGTGCCTGTTCAGCTAGAAACACCCAAAGAACAGCAATCAGCCGACACAACACTGCTGATGTACCGTAAACACACCGCTGGCAATATGCAAACAGTCCACAAAGATAAATCTCTAAACAATCCCAAGAAACCTCAAAGTCAAACACAGATTAAACCTGCTTGTTTCTTGAGATTTGATTGTGGATGACTTGAGATAGTCCTAATTATAAACGCTGACAGTGATCTATATGTTTTGGAAGGAGGCAGTGGAGCATGCTGGCAGCAGAGCTTTCTCAGTGGGGTTTGTGCTGCTTTGGCTTGGCTCTGGGGGAACTAGAAAGAGCATTTGAGGCACATTCTGAGCCAGACTCACCTGAAATCCTTTCTTCTGTCAATGTGATTGATGTGAACCATCTGAACTCTCATTTAAGTTCGGCTGCACTAGCCAGATCCATACTAACTATTTATCATGCTATGTGCTAATCATGCTAAGGAATCAGGTACGACTACGTTGTTTACTAATATATATTTTAGCGCTGTCTGGAATGCCGACCTTTCATGTCATCAGGTGCTGTGAATTCCAACTAGATGCCTGTCAGTAAGTAGGACACTTCGTCTGGCATGTTAATTTACCTATCAGATACATCTTTAGCTGCTAGTTAATGCGCATGGCTCTGTATGAAGGTCAGAAATGGCTGCTTCATCTTAAAGCTGCCAATATGTCACACATACACGGGGAATCTACCCTGATAATTAGTCCGAATCATGCAGCGTTAAAACATTATTCGATTTAGCGAATCTGATGATTGTATTAACGTTTAATGAGGCGAGTCAAATAGGACCTGATGAATCACAATCACCTCAAAGATCGAGCCCACACAGAGGTAATAAACGCAGCTTTATTTGATTTGCTAATAATTATTCGCAGAGGTTGGGCGGAGAAGTCGGTTGTGCTGAATCCCAGATTTGGTATTTGATATGCTAGAGTCAGTATGGGCTGCTGAGCCAATTTACAATTTATTTGATTGCTTCTGTGGATTCTATAATGTTTCATGTTCAATAACTGATAGACAAAGTGAGGTATGCAGACATAACTGAGAGTGTATATGTGACCCGTGCAGGTAAAATGAGTCACAATGAGCAACTTCAACTTCAAAAATGTTCTTGTTTTTTTCACATTCTTAAAATACTTTTAAAATGATGTGTGATATGTTGGAATCTGACAAAAAAATGAATGATTATTAAAAATTCAATTTGTCATAGATTGTTAAAACCAAGGAAAGCTTTTGGAAGGTACACCTCTCAAAAAACGCACAAATAAAGATTGTAGATGTTTAACTGCTATAAAACCTCAAATTACACCAAAATGGACATTTTTCACTTGCTTTATTCGTAGCTCTTAGTTAACATTTAATTAACATTCTGACTCATTTTGCCAGGTCACATATATCCTATTCTTTATTCACCAGGTTGCTTTAGGAGGGCGAGGATTTTAAAGGCTTGTTATTATATATGTAAACCATTGAAATCAATGGGTTAATACGTAAACGTGTGTGTTTGTGTGCTCCCAGGTGAATATCTCGCTGGATGACGGGCGGTCTCTGGGACTCATGATCCGTGGGGGTGCTGAGTATGCACTGGGCATCTACATCACTGGAGTGGATTGCGGCTCAGCCGCAGAGTACAGCGGATTGAAGGTAAGGCCAGTATGACTTGACTTTGCACATTTAAAGATAAGCACCTCAACTTACACTTTATTGAGCTGATTGCTGATTGCTTTCCAGGAATTAATTTCAGCATGGCTTCGACCGGGCAGGGGTTAGAAAGCGCCCACTCAAAAGTAGGGGCGGATTCAGCAGTATGACTTTGCATGACTGTCTGGGTCAGTCGTTAAATTATAATTATAAAAAATTTGATTATGTATTAGGGAGTCATGATCATGTTTCCCTTTCATCTGCGTTAGACTTCATTATGACTTCAGTACTAAAAGGTTTTGTATGTAGAGGAGTTTTTGAGAACCATGTGAGTCAGTGTTGTGTAATGACGAGTCAGTGCCTTTTCATTTAAACCGTGCAGGAGAACAGCAGCTACCTTTTAAGTGTAGTTTGCATTAGCATACTATTTTTGTTGAATTTCTGTTTTCTTTCTTTTCTACAACTCAAGCCACAGTTGTGAGCATACATGTTTAGCAGACTGCTTAGTGTTTAACATGCAATATGACAGCACTCTGCTACATAAGTGAAAGTGTGTATTTTGTAGTGGGACAGAAGCATTTTTGTTCATTAAATTTTAAAATTCTCCATATTTCCTGGCATAAAGTTTTATCTTCTCACATTGACCATCTCGCGCGCGAGCAGTGCCACTGTTTTGACCATCGCTTATTTTGGTTTCAGAATGCGCTAACGGCAAAGTGCTGCCGGGGTTTGGCACGATCGCGTTTAGTATGTCTAATTAAATTTGTCGTGTAAGTATATTGTGTGAGGTGGCACTTGCCAGATGAGAAGATGTGGAATCAAAGTGGCACTAAATCCAGCGCTGGCTTCATAAAAGATTGAGGGAGCTCTTAATGTTTTGGCATCAATCCATGGACAGAAAGATGAAAGCTTTCTCTTTCTCCGGTGAGTTGGAAAATAGGCCAGCCAGGCTATTTGGAAGATATCACAGGGCTGGATCTCCATCATAGCATTAGTCTACTTTAACCTGTTGAGATCATTTGTTTTCCTAATCGTCCTTTTATGGTTCTTCCTGTCGTGATTAAACCAGTCTCTCTCCCTCTCTGCCAGTTTCTCTCCCCATCTCTATAACCTGATGTGCTTTAGTTATTCAGTGATTAAGCTTCGGTAGTTAACACTGACCCACCAGAGGAAGGTAAATATTTTACAGCATTGTTGGTAGCGCAGCTCCGTGTCTCTGCATGTCCTCAATCATTCATTTGTATTCATTTGTATTCTCACTGCTTTATCCCATGATGAAAATATTAACAAAAGGGTTGATTTGTACGCATCCCGTGTCAGGGCGTTTGCTAAAAGTCAGGCATTTCTTATCATAATTGGCCAGAAAACACAGAATACTGAAAGTAACATTGGGAGCTGTTGAATTTATTCAGGATCAGTAGGATATGGGGATATGAGGAAAAGTCCTCTGGACTGGTCTCACTCGTGTACCTGTTTTTAAAAGACAAGGATTACTTGTCCATACACAGCAGTGGGAACATCTCAGACAGGAAGGACAAAAGGTTTGACAGGTAGGGGACGAAACGGTCTATGAAAACTAGAACAGCAAAAGATACACAACCTCTGTCAAGTGCCTTTTTATACCCGGCGGTTTTGTACAAATTAGTTTGCGCTGGAACTAAAAAATTGTATCAATAAAAATGCTAACCGATCACTAGACCTGTCCATCTTATATCTCCTCGGCTTATACTTCATGCTATGCATGTCACACTGAAATTTTGATCTGTGTTATGCAGCTTTCCCAGCAGGAGCTGGGATAAGGTCCCGCTTTGTATTTTAATTTGATTGCGTGATGCAATTATGGAGACTATTAATTATGAGTCTTTCCTTGAAGTGGATTTGAACCTTGCTCTATAACAGGAACACATAAATCTCCCGCAGGGCTCAACAGTGTTCTGCCGGGAGTGTAGCTGTTGACGTGCCACTGTAATGGACTGCAGTGGTGGCAATGAGCAGATGAATGATTGGCTGATTTTTTAGCGAGTCTTTACCGTAATTGTTTGGGTTTGAGGTTGCTGTTTCGCCTGAGCCTCTCATCTGAGATCTGAAGGTCCTGCTTGGTAATGGACCTCAGCCTTATCTATATGTCTAGACCACTGAAAACCTCTTTCTCATAGCCACTTAAAGCAGAACCTAATAGTTCCAAAGATGAAAGGATGCTAGACCTTCAATAAAGTGCTTAAATGAAATGTAAAAAGCTGTGGAAATCAGAGGAAATTAGAGGTTTTTCTTTTTAAAATCAAAAGCTTTTGAATAGTGCATTCACGCTTATAAGGAATTAGTAGAAGTTACAGAGCAAAATAATGTTACATACAATATTTGATATAAAATAGTATGTAGATATATTGTACAATATAGGATACAACATAATGCAGAGTACAAAATAATATGAGCAAATTCAAACGCTTTCTGAAGAAAATGTAAAGGGTTTCTGTGCAAAACTCAGCCGTGCTACTAAGTCTGATGGTTGCCAGAGTGTTGCTATGGTGTTGCCATGGTGTTCTGAGTGAGTGCTGGGACATTGCTAGTTGGTTACTTACTGGTCAAACATGACCATGCTTGAGCCTCAATGATAATCCTAGATTCCCTACATATGCCTTGACATACCACAGACCCACTTTTAAGTGAATAGTGAAAAGGTTTTTAAAAGACATATATTATAGACATATAAGTACATATATTAATACATCAAATATTAATGTATTGTTGATATGTAATATACAATATATTGAGATATATTGTTTAAAATCAAGATCAATGTATCTAAGTGGAACTGACTTCACACATCCACAAAAATCAATTAGGATCAGTTTATTTAACCTAGAATAAAAGCCAAATTCTTTTGAGGCCTCTGTATATATACAGTACAAAGCTGTTCACCTCACTGTAGGACATTTTTATGAAACATACACATCTATAGATACCGAAAAGTTTCTTTTGCAGATAGGACTTCTGGCAATACCCATTCCTTTGCTCTGAATCACATTTTCCTTGCAGCAGGCCCTTACCCACCCTCTCCCAACAGCCTCTCTCCTCTGTCTGCTTAACAAAGAGCCATGTCGATTAAACTTCAGCTGCGCTGGAGGTAAAACTGACTGATGGCTCGGCGTGTGTCCCATCTGTGCATCTCAACGCAGGGCCCAATTAAGGTCTGTTCCCCTCAGAGATGATTTGGGCTCACCTGGCTCTGCGGCGGATTTTCCTCAGGCACATTTATCTGTCCCTCGCCACTGGCGGGTCCGACACAAACGCAGCTGACAGATGGATGCGAGAGGACCGCACAGCATGTTTGTATATATGCGGAGGGGTCTTAAAAGGCTGCCTGCGGTATAATAGCTTTGCATGAGTCTTTTATGGTTGTTTCATTTAGATCCACCTAAAGACCACAAGGTGACAGCTAATGGCAGCTGAGGATGGAAATAGAGCCACAAAAAGGCCTGGGCAGACCAGCTAAAATGGGTCAGGCTTTTAATACAGAACTGCTGTCTTACTGTTCCTTAAGGTGTTTTAGCTCTGCTGTAGGTCAAAGCTCTTCTAATAAGTGCAAGAAAAAGTCACACGTGAAAATCCATTTTGTATGGCGCATAAATAGTGTAGGATTAGGATAGCTTACTGTTCATAGAACCCATTGCATTCTGGATAATACATATAGCACAGTGGCAACAGATATTAGGCCCTTTAAAAAATGGTCTAAAGGTGATTTTTAGTGAATGAAAGTAGTTCACACAAACTAACCATAATGCAAATGTGGACTAACGTATGAGCACCAGAAAGCCATTTTAATTTAACTTTTTATCATTATAACCTGACAGACCTTTTTTGTGTTTTTTTTTATAATAATTTATTTTTGTTATTTTGTTGTCTGATGCAATATATATTTCTGTAAGTGTCCAGATATTTTTTGAGATCACTGTACATGTATAGTTAATGTTTTATCGTAAGTTTGTCATGTTTTAAGCATTGTTAACGGTCTAACTGTGTCCCAGTATTGGATACGTGATCATTGCATTTATTGAACTGTTGTTTTTGAGCTGTTAGCTGTTTAGCCATTTTTGTGCATTTGTGCACTGTGCTGTATGTGATGTTTCTGCTGATTAGCCCCCAAAGGATTAATGAAGTGTCTACTTATGTAGAGAAATAGAGGGCTATTAGAGGAGCGTGGGATAGAGAGATGGAGTGGTGGGCGAAGTGGAGGAGAAGGTGGTGTAATGGTGCCGAGGGTGGAGGAGTGGTCAGGGGAGAAAAGGGGGTTGGAGAGAGCAGCAGAATTGGAGAGCGTGGTGGAGGGGAGAGAGCTTGGTAGAAGGACACCAGTGGTTTTCCTTCCGTGAGTAAATGAATGAACCTGCAGCTTATAAATCAACCCCCCCCCCTCTCGATCTCTCTCCTCTCCCTCACTGCCCCTCTGTTTTCCTTACTATTCCTCTCTCTTTGTCTTTCTCTTCTCACTATACCTCTCTCTCCCTCCCTCATTATCCCTCTCTCATCTCCCTTACTCATCCTCCCTCTCTATCTTTCTCTTTTCCCTCGTTACCCCCCCTCTTTCTGCCTCTCCCTTACTATCTCTCCCTCCCTCTTGCATCATCTTTCTCTCTTTCGTTCTCGTTCAGTTCTCTCCTTCTTGCTGTCAAACTGTCCGCCACTCACTCTCTTCCATTCAATCTCTCTTGCTCTCTATCTGTCCCTGACTCACTGTCTCCCTCTCAGTCTCTCTCTCTTTTGCTCTCTTGATTCTCTCTTGTTCTCTCACTATCACT
The DNA here is from genome assembly GCA_036877585.1 of Botia kubotai. Taxonomy (NCBI): domain Eukaryota; kingdom Metazoa; phylum Chordata; class Actinopteri; order Cypriniformes; family Botiidae; genus Botia; species Botia kubotai. The sequence goes on from JAZGTI010001571.1 coordinate 29,148, forward strand.
CTCTCTCTGACAATCCATCTCTCCATCTCTCTCTCTCTTTCTTTCTGTCTCTCTCTCTCTGTGTGTGCTTCAGTGAGTTATGATGTGTTTTAAATGCTGACTCTACTGGTTAAAAAACATTTTCACAAAGAGCAGGAAATCGACACACATCAATAACTAATCTGTCCCTATTATTTCTCCTTTGGTGAGGAGGACAAAGAAACGTCTCACTGGTTCTCTCTCTCTCACATCACAGAACTTTCTCCATCCTTCACTGAAAACTGCAGGGTGTTTATTTTATTGGCCCCATGTAAAAGTACTATAAGAAAAGTTCACCCAAAAATGAAAATACGGTCAATATTTACTCACACTTACGTCATTTAAACCTTCTTTCTTCCATAGAACACAACAGGCTTTATTCATGCAGTTACAGACAGATTTTTAAGCTTCATAAAGGGAATGGGAGCAAAAGTAGTCCAGTCAACTCATGCACAATATTCACGTTTTCTGAAAGCATTTAAAGCTTTGTGTGTGAGAAGTTAAAGTTAATATTTATTTTTTTTAAAATCTTTCCATCCACTGCAACTCTAACATCTCTCCATTTTGCATATTCAAACTGATGCACATGCAGTCCCTCTGTGAATGAATTATGCTCATTACATTGATTTCCAGCACATTACTAATATTCTGCTTTGGCTGAGTAGGTTTAATGAGAACAGATTGGACTTTTTGTCTATGGCTTGTCACTGGATAATTTCCAGTGGAGGCAATATCAGCGCTCGCTGTCTTTCCCTTTTCCCTCTCATTGTCTGTTTTCCCTTCTCCTGTTATCCTGTTACTGAGGACATTTGCCAACGAGTCGGCTAATATTCAAAATAATGTCCCTATCTGTAATATTTTACAGTGAATGCTCTAGCCATACAGATTACACTTATAGAGCTCATAATTTTAGTCTGCTGAAGGGATGACTTGTTTATTAGTGGAACTGTTTACATAATTGAAACCTCTGTGTGTGATTTTGCGCCCAGCTTGTGGAGGTTCTGCATGCAGTCATAATTGTGTCTCATTTGCTATTCTAAGGTTTTTGGGGTTTCTTTCTCTCTATTTGTAGGTGGGAGATCAGATTCTGGATGTCAATGGTCGTAGTTTCCGGAGCATCTCTCATGACGAAGCCGTGCAGATCCTGAAGAATTCCCGACACATGCTGATGATCATAAAGGACGTGGGCCGCCTGCCTCACGCACGTACCGTGGTGGATGAGACCAAGTGGATCCCCAGCATGCAGATCGCTGAGAGCTCAGCCAATAGCAACGCTCAGAGGTGGCTTACGTTGACTTATTTCTGCAAAATGAGATGAGATAGGAAAAAGTATTTAAACACAAAAACGTCTTACTTTACCTTTACGTATCAGATTTGTCTCAGGTGTTGTTGTAAAATGTCTAAAAATAGACTCAAATAAGACAGTCTGAGCGAGGTGTGTGAAATTGTTTAAAGATATGTGAGATTACTGGAGTATTTTCTCAGAAATGTCCCCCGATTTAATCTCATTGCTGTCTAGGAGGAATCGTTCAGATATTCAGCATATCCCCATTGTGATTTTTCATTCCTGTGGGCTGGAACTTTTCATTTTCTTTGGTTGCACTTTAGTCATTTCTGCTTGCTTGGTAGAAAAAAGCACCGATTTGTGCTTACGGTATGATGTTATGAGTTAAATAATAGTGATTTTTTTTTTGCTCTGAATGCTGAAAACTACTGTAAGACTCAATTCAATAAGTTATTATGAAATAAATGAAATAAGATAAAGTAATATAATGATGCTTAACCTAAAGTAATTTAAGCAATTATGTAGAAATTAATCCAATAATATACCCGCTGTCATATTTGTGCGTTCCTTTGAAATTTTGATTATGGTCTTAATAAAATTATGCTCAGGTCAGTGAGTCCAGTGAGGCTGAATGAGGGTCTCTTAGCAGTGAGATGATTTTGAGGCTAGATGCAGATGCTGTTGTTATTTGACTTGCCATAGGCAGTAATGGTTGAAATGTATGTTTAGTATGGTAGTAAGATGGGCACTATGACTCACATCAGTGATTTCTTCTCTACCTCTCTTAATGGCCCAGATAGAGATGGGCTGATTGGGATCTCCAGAGGGTGTGCTCAGTTCTAAAGTGCTCCCCTGGAAACCCGGCAAGGTGCCTTTTAGTTCCACGCTTCATTAGTCGTGCCAGTAGCGTCAAGTGTCATTTAAGCTGAGGAAGCATGTGCACCCTCGGATTTTGGAGTGAAGTGTTTTTTTTATATTAGAAGATTTGTGTCTTTGATCAAGTTAAAAGATAATTGTAGATTGATGTTAACACTAAATTAGCTTTATTTATTCATTTCATTTAGTGGAGTCACACCTTCCACAGATCACAGATTGCTTCAAACTAAAAATTATGATGTTATTATATGTCACTCCGAAGTCATCTTTCTTTATCCACAAAAAAACGTATTATCAAAATAACAATGAAAAACCAAACAATGAAAATGATCACTGTTATTAGAGGACATTTTTATATCAGACCTGTATTTGAATACATTTGTGGTTGAGATATATGTACAGCTGCTTTGAAGCAATGTAACATTGTAAACAGTGCTATATCAATCAAGTAGAATTGAATTATGAGAACAATTATATTTGTAAAAAGTTCTTGTTTTTCTTATTGTCTTATCCTGCCTAGGGCTCCAAGTGAGCCAGAACTGCCACTAGTGACTAAAAATCTTGTCATCTAACATCTAAGGCAAACTGCATACTGACTGCTGTCTTTGGGAATTTTCCACAGCATACGCTATTGCCTATAAGTGCATGTCTTACGAATAGCGCACTGTGTGATATGAGATTTTGCGGTTAGATAATACAGTTATTTGCCAGTGTATGTTTCATTACTTTCCTTTGTTCTATTTCACTTAAATTAAATCTTTTTCTTCCTCTCTCTCTCTCTCTCTCTCTCTCTCTCTCTCTCCTCACAGCTGTCTATCTGTTGATGTTGGAGCAGGAGGTTCAGCAAAGGTAAGATACAAAATGCACCATTGTTTGCATCACTTCTGCTAGTTTATGTTTTATAATGGGGTCCTGGAATAATGCTGTCTAATATATGTCAAGCCTAATGCATCTTTATGATTTTCTGTAATCATAATACCAGTCACACAATGTCTTTTTCAGTTATTCAGTCCAGTGTGATATTATATAAGGTCATTTATTGGCTCCAGATGTCACATTGTTATGCAGTCTGACTGGAGATCAAAGCAATGTAGCGCTTTGGGTGTTACAATCGACCGAACGCTGCTATATCAGAGCAAGCAGGTTTTAAATCCGACACGTGCATGTGATACGTCTGCGTCTATGCTCGTCAGCACACATTGCACGGTTTATTTTCTTGAATGATTTTATCTGAGGGATGTTAAAGGCGTATCTTTGCACAGCTGTAAGGCTGTGATCTCTGCCTAACTCACACTCTGTTACTGAGTGCAGAGACCGGCTCTGAGCTGGGAGATATCAAAGTGCTCTGATTGTTGGAAGTGTCTGTCTCATCTGCTGAAGACAGGGAGGAAAACCTGCATCCTGCTGGGCTAATAAAAGCTCCGACAGGGTTCGAGTGGTCTGCCCAGTGCTGTGGGGCACAGATGATGTTTATCTATGTGGTTGGAGTCGAAGTTTTGTGCAGGGCGAGTAAAAATAGTTTGACAAAACCAGCAGACGAGGAGCATATGGAGGAACTGCTGCGTATTATTTTGGGTATGATTGTCAAAATAACGGTCTTAATCAGTATTATGGTTTCTTAGCATCCTTAAAATAAGACACATTCGCTTGAGATGATATTTTAAGTTCGGTTTTCAGAGACATTTTGTGACTTATGCATAAGGCAAATTTGTCAATGGAAATAGGTTCCTAAAAGGCTGTATGGTTTCAAATAGAACCTGTTCTTTGTAGTGGAAAAGGTTCTATGGATTATACAGAGAGAAATAGCCTGAAAGGTCCTTTAGGGAGCCAAAAATGCTTCTTTGTGGTACACTGTGAAAAACCCTTTTAATCATTTTTATTTTTTAAAGCGTGGGATGAAAATGTATATGACAATATTTGATTAATTACTTTTTAGTAAATCTATCTTGTTCTAAAAATGTTTAGAAATTTTATCTGAAAAGGAAAATGTGCAAAACAACATTATCTTAACGAGTTTTCATCTCCGTAACGCAAGCCTCTATACCTGAAATGAGCTTTTATTAAATGCCTTTCATTTCTGAAGTATGTTGTCTGCTCCTTAACGCTGCCACCTTATCACTTTTCCCTTCACATTTCTGATTGCATCCATTCCAATCCCTGTCAGAACAGTTTGGCGCAGGTGCAGAAATTCTGTGAGACACATTTATGTTCAAGGTGACCTATGGCATTGACAAGGATCTTCACTCGCTAGTGAAGTAGTATTATAAGCGCAGGAAAGTAAATATGAAGGCGAGCCATTATCTGTATAAAAGGAATGGGGTGTCACTCAAGAGATGTGGAAATACAGCTTCACCTGCAGGCAGAGATGTCCAGTAGTGATAAACTGAGGCGCTGGCTTTTCACAGCCTAAATAAGCTTATGGTATAGTGAGGAAGGTGACACTGTTGTCTTTTTTGAGTGTTCCCATGAATTGCTGTTTGTGAGTGTTTGCGCTATAAGATGATTTAAAAAAAACTGGTAGCTATCTGGTAGTTACAAAGAACTATAAGTATATTGTTATAAGTTATATTGGTTATAAGTCATTGGTGCAGGAGCTTTCCTCATTGGTTTAACTGTGTGACATAAGTGGGTGACATTGGTAGTAACATAAGTCATGTATTTTTTGATATAGGAATCTTGTGGTCAGATGCCTTAAAGTTTATCCTGCAGTTTTCAGACCAGTGAGCTATTCGTCTTTCCCAGTATTGTGTGAGTGAAATTGCAACAGTGGTTCTGTGTGTGTAATAGACAGGGAGGCGTCACCCAATGAGATTTTTATAGAAGAGAGACGCTGTATCCCATTAGATCTTCCATTATTATTCAAATTTCTGTCAGTGTGCTCATAAAAAACACATTTCCTATGTACACTTGCTTGCATTTAGAACCTTAATATTAATATCTTAATATTAAGATAAGAGAAAAATGTGTGTTGTGATGCATCAGGACTGAGAACCACTGATTTATAGGAACAGTGAGATATGAAATGTTGCGAGCCAGATTTGAACTCCTATTACAAACACCACAGCTCAGTGTGTAAATGCTACTGCGCTAACCACTGGGCAATGATTCTTGGTTATGTTACAATTGCTAATTGTATATCTGTAAGTGAATACATTTGGTACCATTGATTTGTAAACCTACAGTGTTATACAGACAAATTTAAAGATTTATTATAAGATTTAAAGCTTTTCTCAAATTAATCCATCAATGTATTCAAAGCAGCCTGTTATTGTGTTTCCTTTCACAATGATCAGCATACCAGTTCATCGTTGCCACACAATTCTAATTTAAACGGCTTTAGGCTAATGCAACTTAATTTCTATTACAAAGGAAACTAGATGCGTTGATTCATGCTGAAACATAAATTAAAACAATTTGTTTATGTTAATCCTTTTGCAAGTGACGACTCTATAGAGTATGCTGTATATTTGTGTGTTGTTGTTGCAGGTTTAGAATCTAGGTATAGTTGACCCATACACGCTCAAGGTCAGGGGTCAGTGGAAGGATATAAGAAGTAGAAGTAGAAGAGTATAAATACTGAATTTAAAAGTACATTTCATTCAAAAATAGAAATTCTGTTATTATGTATTCATGTTGATTTAACTGTTGAGTTAACTGTTTTTTTGGGTGTACTGTTTCTTTAAAGGAATAGTTCACTCAAAAATGAAAATTAGCCCATAAAAGGCATTTTAGGTGTATATGACTTTCTTCTTTCGACTGAACACAATCAGAGTTATAAAATAGCCTGGCTTTTCCATTGTGAAAGTAAACTATACGATTCCAGTTTGTCTTCTAAAGTAAAATAAGTTTGTAAAAGAAAACAATTACTTTCTATACTATTCCTTTAATAAAACTAAAAAAGAGACAGATGATCAGTTCAGATACAATCAGACCTTCTCAAGGTTGCTGCAGTCAGGTTATATTTTGTCTCAGTAACATTGGGGAGTTTGGTTAGTTTGCTTAGTGGCGCGTAAATAACCCTTCTCGTGTCCACGGTCCCAAACACACTGCTTTAAACTGTGCTGCCTGATGTCCTACCCTCAGGCCTGGCATACTTTTATTTTATTGGAATCAACCCGAGCCTGCCACCATTAAACGCTCAGGCAAGAGAGCCACGTCCTTCTAAAAGGCTTTGTGGACCAGTTACAATACAAGCTGTCCATCATGTGTAGCCCAAAGACTCAGCGTTTCAGCAAGCCTGAGCAAACCCCTTCAATGGGTCTTATGTAGGTCATTCAAAACACACGTAGTTGAACCCTATTGTGCCCCTGAGTGCCAATCTTTTCATTCTCTCTGTGAGAGAGAACATAATCTCAAGATTCAGTCTCGTATGCGCATCATGGAAAATAATTTCTGAAACTTAATTCGCTAGTCTACTCAAAACACAGGACGTGTAGTTACAAAAGCTATATACAAGCTATATACATAGTTAAGATACAAAAGCTATATACAAACTAATATGCAAATTGCTGTGAATGTACGACTAAAATAGGGAAAAAGCGTTTGTGTGCATCGCTCCCACGATTAGTTTAGATTGTCTGAGAACTCATTCATCATGACAGTGAAGGTCTGTCTCATCTTCCTGCTCGTGGACGTAAGTCTTCCAGCTCTACATCCAGCTCTGACTCATAACTCATTTTCAGAAATGTCAGACGAGCTGACATCACATCTGCAGTCAGTGCCGTTCCAATGCAAAACGCTTCCGGTAAATTACAATGACTCTTCAAAACTTAAATCACTGCTAGAACAGTCTACTGCAGAGCTGGGAGTAGCAAAGCGTTGCTTTGGGGGAACAGTCTATGATCGGGGTGCTTGTTTAAGCTTTAAGTTAAATGGGGTGAGACGCTCTTATCCCGGGTTATTGATTGACTCTGGCACGCTGGAAAGCCAAGGGACGGTTTTAGCGATCAGAGCCTTGAATCAGCAATATCCAGGAATGAGGGTAGTAATGAGGGATGAACGAGTCTCTCTGGACCCCTGCAATCATCAGTCTTGGCTCTCTGAGATAAAGCGCAAAGCGGCTTGCCAAATGAAACATGCCATTGGCCTTCATGTAAGATGAGATTTTTCTAATCTTATAAATGTTTAAGATCCGGAGTACGAAAATCTATTTGTACAAGCTGATAAGGTTTTATTACAGATTACATCATTTCCACTGGGCACAATTTAAATTTTGAACTTCTGGACCTGGGGCCTCTTTTAGAAAGACATGCTCAGAATCGGCCAAAATTTGAACGTTTGATCTTTTCCCAAATGTTCCTATTAGTGATTTATTAGCTGTACATATGCAAATATTTTTTTAAATCTTCCCTGATTTATTAATTGTGAATCATTTTTAAATCACACTCACAAGAATGGGTGCATTGACTGTAGCTACAGTACAGAACATACACCAATATCCCTAAATGTATAGAATGCAATATTAAGTGCATGTAATGAAGTTATTTGTCCATAATGTGTCAATGGCAAGTAATTCGTTTTCATATTCAATGTTAATTATTTCCTTCACCATGATTACATACATATCACTTTTAAATGATGATGAACATGGGGGATTTTCTTTTGGCAAAAAGATAATTTACATGCTCCATAGATTTTACAGCTATTGGAATATGTCTGCACACATATGCAGGTAATTAGCCTATTCTGAATAAAACATGCTCATTCTTTTGACTTCTCATTTAAGTCATTTAATCGGTTCATTTATTTGCATTCCTCGACAAAAGCAGCCGAAAGAGTGAAGGATAAAGTGAACAATGTAGACCCAAAACCTTTTGTAAGTATACGAGTGTTCCAGTGCTTTTATTTGTCTGCATATTGATTTATGTGCATGAGCACAAAAAGTTTGTATGCATAATTTTCTTTTGGCTTTTAACCTTTAACTTAAAAACAAGTCCACATAACTTAGTACCAAATCTGATTGTGCATGTGATTTAGAAATAAGGCCGCAGGTGTCAGACATTCTTATGCGTCATTAGCCAAAGCAACCTTAATCTTATGTCTTAGAAAGCAGCTTTTCAGTGATTGTTTAATCAATCATTATTATCAATCACATTGATTAGTACATTTATAACGTGACATTGACTATGAGAGGTGAAAACAAGACTGTAGAGATTTAGAAGTACTTTGTAGAACATTGAAAAGACAAAAAGGTGCCACAGGATTTGAACTGGAGATGTTTATCAATGGTTGCTACAATAAAGACACAATAAATTGACTGGAATAACATCTCATGTTACAGTCAAACATATTTCAAGTGTGTGTGTGTGTGGAGCAAGTTAATAGAAAATCCTTGATAGACACTCCCATGTCCTTTAAATGGAGGCGCTCAAGGACAGATGCAACTGACATTCATTAAAACAACTATTGATTTCACAAGCAGACCACAGAGCGAACTCTGCTGCTCACTGTCTCTCGCTTCTCATTCTGTCTCACTCTTTCTGGTTTCTTTCTTGTTTTGTGTGGGACATATTTTTGTCTGAGTACAGGATTTCCCTCACAGAAACAAACAACCCTTCACCCTTCAGTGGTTCTCAGCTGGTTTTGCTTCAGGTACCAGATTTTCAGTGGCTATCAAAGCACCAGGCCCAAATTGTTTATCATACAGCAAGTAAACAAAATACCCTTAAATCGGTAACATGGAAATTGTTATTTTATGCAAAGATTTTAACATCAGTTTTTAGATCTTTATATAGTTTTGGTGTTTGGTTTCTAAATCTCTTAAATGTGAATGGTTTCAGGTTTCTGGCAGCTTCCAATTCGTCACACAAAACAAATTGTAGCACAAACCATGTTTGTCCTTGTTGCAAGCGAACCTCGGAGTCTGAATCATGCTGGCCATGTTCCTTTCTGCCTGTTTGGCTTCAACCAAGTGATGAATTTGCGCCAAAATTGCATCAGGCGTAATAGGTTTGATTGAATGCATCGGAAATGCTTTCCCGTCCCTTTTAAATAATTTTTGCATTGTTTATTTTTTTCCTTGCTGCCCACTAACCAATCAGAACATGTCTGCAACCCATTTTTAGTTCAACATTTTTAGTTTTAGTATTAACACAGTTAAAAACCACTGGTCTACATGTACAGTTAACAGTGTTGTAAATAACAAAAAAAATTCCCTTCTTTGAAATTGTTACGTGATGCATTTTTTTATCACTGGTTAGAGACTTGTGGGCATTCGAGTGCTTAGATGTTTAATGTGTGGTGTTTTAATGTAGTTGTTTTTATAATAGCAATAGCAGCACTGAGATCGAAAGCTTTTAAACAAATATTGCATTATTGTGATGCAGGTCTGATTGAGAGGAATGTCTTAAAATAGAACGTGGATGAAAGGCATGTTTTTAGGAGAAGGTGCACGACTAGAGAGAGAGCAAGTAGGAGAGTGACCAGCATAAGCGAGAGAGTTTACAACCCCAGGGTATGTAGTATTACATATTAGACATGGCTGACTGGTGAGGTCTCAGAAAAACAGTCCTGCAGCTGCTGTTCTCTGTTTCCCACGAGGGCCGACTGCCCACACACTGACTTGAACATGCATATTACATCACAGCATATCAGCTACACGCAGTGACTAATGATTGCACAACTGCTTTCTAGCACTGTAGCAGTACAAGGCTATATTTCTTTATTGTTTTGTTATGATAGTAAATAAAGTAAATCTGTGTTGAAGTAGCTGCCTTGTTGCCTCGCTGCCCAGGCAACAATCAAAGGCATCTTAGTAGACTGGTTTCCTGTAGCTCCACTGATAAAAAAGTCTGTCAAACGCATACATGTAAATCTAGGTCTGATGTCACGCAAACATTTGGATTTGGACATGTCTTGTTACCTTCTTAGATGCCTGTGAAGGCGGCATTCAGCCATTATCTATGTACACACCTGTACAACAGTACAGTTCATTTGAACATGCTCTTTGTTGTTTTACTGCCCTTTGCAGTCAGTCTGTCGAAAAGGTGTTGTGCCTGCGGCCGGATCGGTGCGAGCTGGAGCGTGGAGCTCACTGGAGGAACAAGCATTCATGCTTCTGACAGAGACGGAGAGACAAACCATGAGCTATTACATTCAAGAGTACCAGCGTGGACATATCGGAGTAGAGCCTCTGGCGATGGCCCTGTTTGAACTCTTCAACACACATGCCAAGGTGAGACTGATGACAGAGAACCACAGTTGAATTGCTAATAACCTGTGCTAGCCACACTGATTATTTTAAGTAAGTCCAAGCTAGCTTGCTGGTCTTAAAGGGGTCTGGTGTTAGAGGGGTTTTGGCTGGTTTTCAGTTTGGTCAGGTTGGAAATCAGTCTAAACCAGCTAAGACCAGTCTGGCTGGTTGGAACACTAGTTAGACCAGCCTAAACATGCTAAAATCAGCTTGGCCAGGTTTTAAGACTAACTAGACCAGCCTAAAGCAACTAAGACCTGCAAACCAGCTTAGGCTGTGTCTAATACAATGCAAAAGGTCACCAAACACTCTTAAGTTGGTACTTTGTGGTATGTTCACATTTTCACCCTTGTATTCAAATAGAAGTTTTATAATATTGTGATTTATGTCAATAATATTTCATGTAATGTTCGTTTGGCTATTCCTGTCCCCCAGCTGTCATTACTGGCTGAGGTGAGGACGCTGATTGCGCCAAAGGATCTGGAGCGCTTTGATGGGCAGGTGTTAAATCGTGAGATGGAGGCGTGGAGAGCTCGGCACGGAGGCCAGGGCCTGCTGCATCCTGACCCTGTCTGCATCTCTCATCCAGAGGCCCACATTCCTGCCTGCCAGCTGACACCTCCAGTCTCTGGATACAAGGTATGTGGATATGTAAGCATTTATTGTAGTGCAATATTACAGACACTATATATAGTTCTATATAGTTAGTGTATACAGGTGTTCCTGTAGCTCAGTTGGTAGAGCATTGTGTAAGGAGAGAGAGGGAGAGAGAGAGAGTATGACAAGAGCATGCTTCATTGTGGTTTAGTTTTAATACTGCAGTATTCTAGAAGATTCTTGTGTATTTTTGGTGCATACTGTTTTTAATTAAACTGTGCTGCGTTACTGCATTTGTAAATTATACTGGCTGCCTCTCCTGAGGGAAAAGACTAATTGATAGCGTAGTTCGTTTGCATTTATATTACTGAATAAAGTGGATTACAGGTGGTTGGTTGATGAAACACTGGTCTGAAATAATGCATGTAAACGTGGCGCATCTGTTTACTGAATTCGGCCTTCAGACGTTTACTGTCCCTGCATTGATTGCGCTGATTTTTTGCGTCACCTGCTAGGCTTGTAAATTGCATGAGCTGATTTTACTCATAAATTTGAGTTATAAAATCACACCCTGTGTACGCTTGTAATTGAGCTGAATTGATGAGAAATGCTGAGAAATAGCCTCTCAAATGGAGCATGCATTTCTCCAGCGCGTGGCTTTTTGAGTATACTTGTTCTGGAGTGATTGTTGCTGTGTTCGGTCGAGTATGGTCGAGTAATTTCAGTGATTGTTCATGTTTTTATTTATTTTATAGAGTGAGTGCAGATCAGATGGTATTTTGATGCCTGTTGAGAGTCTGAATTCTCTTCCTGACATTGTAAGTACATTCTTTTCTGTGTCTTTGCCAAGTTAAACTGGATTACATGCCTTGAGGAGTACAAGCAGCAACATGTAAAATGTTTCGTATTTGAAGAAACATTATCATTAAATGAGACGTGTCTTCGACTAGAGGGATATATTTGCGATGTTTCTTTTATTTAACTGTATTTTGTCAGTCAGAGAAGCAAATACAGGATGCAGAATAGGCCAGGCATGTTGACCCTTAACCAACAGGGAGCCCCCCAAAAAAAATTCCATCAGTAAAAATATTAGATAAAAACATACTATCATTTGTGGATAAATTCATGGTTACATTATAAAATATATTATTAAGCTTGTCTGTTGTCCGAATAGGAATTTTATTCTGCTCCTGACTTGTTCCCATTTAATTAAGCATTAGTAGCCCAACATTAACTTGTGTAATCATAAATCATTCTCTTGAACGAATCCGTGATCAACCCTCTTGTCGTAGACGTGCACCTGCTCTGAATTGTTACGTCGTTGTTGTATCGTTAGTTTTATAATATGTTGACATTTTGAAAGGAAATGTCACCTTTCAAAAGCCTTAAAATGTCAAAATGTGTTTTCCCCAGCATTTTCATATGCTCTCTCCATGATAATTGCCTGTCTTAGTATTCAAAAATAACAGTGAACGGATAAAAATGGACAGTATGTTCATGATTTATTACAGGACAAAGTGCCGTCGGTATCCGAGCCGCCCCCCTCTTTCAAGCCCCCTCCTCCACCCACTCAAGGCCACGTTCGACATGCCAGCCCTAAAAATCAGACCAAACGGCCTTCATCCAAGCTGTCCCAGACCAACCTGCTCTTTACCGCCCCCTGTAGGCGGCAACAAGAAAACCACACCCACAATCACCCTCACACACACTCACCCTGCTCTGGCCACAGCTCACCGTGTACCATCCACCACACGTCCTCCACCTGCTCTGTTCATCACACTCCTCCGCCCTGTTCTCTCCGTCACAACTCTCCGCGATCGTCCTATCACGCTAGCCCTTCCGTTGGAGCACCAGCAAGAGATCTGGTTCAGTTTCTCATGAGCAGGCAGGCACTGTCCCCGCACCCAGAGTCTCCGAATCGTTCTCGAGAAGGCACCCCCATGATCTCTCCCCGCACCTCCCCGTCTATTTCACCCTCACTGCTAATGCCTGCACCACCCCCCTGTAGCCCTGAGAGGCCAGAGGCCTCCGGCTCCACCCACGGCTGCAGTGCGGCCCAGAGCAGCCCGATACACCGTGAGTCAGAGACGGCAGAGGAGAGACTTCAGCCCCAGCCACGAGGTGAAGACACGCTTCAATTATGTCTTCAGATAGTGGTGTGTTTGAAACAAATGTGCCTGTAACTCAGTTGGTAGAGCAATGGTATTAGGGTCATGGGTTCGATTCCTAGGGAATCACATGTACTGATACACTGTATACCTTGAATACACCGTAACTTGCTTGGGATAGAAGCATCTACCAAATGCATAAATGTAATCTAAATAAAACGGTTTACTCCAAAGTTTACTCATTGTTTACTCACATAGTTCTGTGTTTTTTCAATCACAGAAGAGAAGTTTTTGAAGAATTGTTGTGTAGATCTTTTCACACAGTGGAAAGTTTATGATGGTGTGCAATAATACATAGTTACAGTAATCTGGAGATACTGTCTGTACAAGGCATTATATAGAACACACCAGATGGACCTATGGATATTTATTTAAGGGTGAAAACCCACAAAATTTAAGTTATTAGCCTCTTGGAACTTGACAGACGTAGTCATTATAAACTGTAATTTTATAGAAAACAGCCGTGAAGATTCTTCAAAATTCTCCTTTTATGTTTCACACCAAAAATAACAGCATACGGAGGATTTGTGAGTAAATGATGACAGAATTTTTATTTTGAGTGAAGAGGACCCAAGAACCTGTTTACCTGTTTGGATCAGTGCATACTTCTGTGTGGGAAGTGTAGGTGTGGAGTTCAGTGCTTATAGATTTCAACCAGAGCTGTAACTCTTATTCATACTCAGCTAATGTGTGATGTGTACATAAATTCTCATCCATGTGCCAGAAGGAAGATTTCTGATGTCTGAACGCTAAATTGTCTGGTTATTTATGGCTTTGTGTTCTCATTTGTCTGTACTGCCAGGAGCCACGCTGTCCCAGCTGTCAGACAGCGGGCAGACACTGAGTGAGGACAGTGGAGTGGACATCGCAGAGGCTGGAGGGTTGAGCAAGGACAGCAGCCCACGGCCAGGTAAACCTCCCTTTCTGCAGAACAC